>JAHDVE020003580.1:0-197369 GCA_022606495.2 Halesus radiatus
GTTTAATATTAAAATTATGAATGATGTTACATAGTAAATAGATATTTTTAGTTCCCATGAATGTATATGAATTTATATAATTGAAAGGGTTTGTGATTACAGATATTTTATTTTGGTAATATTGGGATATTCCCTCCTTGTTGCTTAGGGCTTAATTGACAAATATTTAAATGTCTGTTTATTGTAATATGATATCCAAAAGCACAAAAATTGTTTTTTTTGCCTTATTTTTTTAATCTATTCTATTATCTCACCCCTATATTTAGATATTTTGTATCGGTCGAATGTATTTCAACACCTTTATTTGTCCAATCTCGGTGGCAATGGACCAGTCACTGAACTCCGTGTTGATTTCATCTTATCCAGTGAATGCCGCCTTTCGCAATTTAATCAAGAAGATCTGATGTGCGAGCTTATTGAAAACAGCGTGATATTTTTTTACCAATTTGAAATAAATTACCCAAAAGTATTTAGTAAATCTAACTGTTTTCAGGAATAGATTTTGTCATCAGATACCTCGTAAGTCTATAATAGATAGGTATCTATTATTCACCGTGTGGATGATAAAACGATTAAATGGCGGAATAACACGTGGTCATCAAATGTAGCTATATGTTAGGTATAGTTTAATTGTACGATTTTCGTTTTCGTTAAGTAATATTTACATTAAACGACGCTTAAGATACTCGAATGGAAAACATCGCATTTCAGTATTATAATGTTTCATATATGTCATTTGGAATAATTATACTCAGTTTGATGTGTGTTTTTAAGATCCTTTCAAATTACATTATATAATACATTTGTTAGCGAATGATACTCGTGGACGAAGGAGACGAAAGTACAGTGAATTGAGTATTTGTAGAAATGAGATCCCTCTCTCAAAAAAGTTGTTAAAACCACGATCTTTATAAATAGGAAGAATATATTTTTTATTCATTAGACACATATTCATGACCAGGCAATTGTTCCATCTGATACTTCACACAAAAGGGAGATTTCATACCATATTATCTATTCGATTTTTGATATTACAGTAGTCTGCACATTTATTTAGGGAGGTAACAGGGTCGATTTTCGCGGAACGCAAAAAAATCATATAATATACCGCTACTAGATTATGATGTTAATTCTAATATAATCCCTAAAAATATAGTCGTGGGAGATCTGATGCACTATTTTATTCTTCAAAAGCGCTAACCTCTGCTTATCAAAAGTCGATTAGAGAGCGGTTCAGCGGACCTTTGACATTTTTAACGTTAACGTTATCAACTATCTTTTGACTCATGTGACAAAATAGCTGTAAAGCTCTTCCCATGACCCTCGTATATTTCTGCTCGTGTTTTCCTATCAAACTTTTCCAAATAGGTACGTATAATCATTTCACAAAACTTACTCCTTCTACTTGTTTATGTATACTTTGTACCTCTTACCTTTTCTGTATTTTTTTGCTCTACACTTGTAAACTCTTTAAAAATTTGGTAAATAATCATCTTGTTGAGACCATGATTAAAAAATAAACAGTTCAAATATAAATAGTTAAGAATCTTAACGTCACGTCGCTCGAAAAAGCTTTTGTTTTGAGAGCACTTCTGAGAACCTAGGTTCTATCAATCAACCCCTATCCTTCCTCTTGCCCTTCAAATCCATCCCCATAACAGCATTCTCCAAAATACGTTGTGCATTAGTATGTCATGCTTTGGACTGTTGCGTTGGGGGCAGTTTGAAATTTTCACATGAAAAAAACTATAACTAAACAATAGTATCCCTGCGATTGAACACGTACAGTTATCTATATTTAATGATCTTTTAGTATCATTGAATGATGATTCTGGCGAAATATATACATAAAGGAGATACGTAATAGCACAAATAAAGTGAATTAAGAACCATTAAAATTATATTTTATTCTTGCCCTTTCGTCATAAAATCTCCGGTTGTGATGACTTCATTCGCAACAAACTTAATCACACTGTAAATAGAAAATCTTATGGACTTCTGTATTACATTATGTAACTCGTGTATGAACTAGCTAAAGAGGATACATTACATCGATATATTGGAAAATGGCCTATGGCGGTTTGAGACACGCGAGTTCAACATTAAAGCGATTTAAAAATGGAACGGTTTGCGGCTTTTTTTCCAGTCATTAAAATCATTATATTGTATTTTTTTTTTAATTCATAATGAAATGTAATTCCACGGTGAATTAACTTTTTCAAAATTAGACATAAAAAACTATTAAATACTAAAATAATACATGTTTAATACCATTCACACAATGTAATAGAGAAACCCAGAAAAAATTTTAAAAATATTTTCTTCATCGCGGCGTACCGAAAGAACGAATTTTGGCTCTGACGCACATACCAGCACCGTTAGAAACCGTATTTATATTGTATGAAATATCCCATAGGTTTTTAAGCTCCTTGAGTGCGATCCAGCATTCGTACCTATGGAGCGCCGCGCTGTTTTCCTATTGGTGGATTTTTTTACTGTGGAGTCGTGGCACGCTTTTCAAACTGTTGTAATATTAGTCCTGTTCGCCGTAGTTTTTCTTCTGAATTTCACTGCGCAACCGCTCATTGGAGATAACCGCCAATGAAAATAACTAGGTACTATGAAATAAGCTACTATTATTGTCGAAGTATTCTAGCGTGTTCAACATAAAGTTCAATTACTGATGCCCTTTTGATCATTTATTTATTTTCTTCTGTGGTTAAGAATATTTGTAAAGGTAAAAGTAAAATTAAAATAATTTTTGTATTCACAACTTTATTTAAAATTAAATTCAAACTTTAACTTTTGGCAATCACACCTACTACATGAAGAATGTTTGAAATTTTTGTAGGATAATCGTTGACTTTAACCTCAACTAAAGTGGAATGTTTATACAAAAAAGTTATTATTTTTAAAATCAATATGAGTTCGTTCGGTACAATGACAAAACAATATCTTCATCACCCGTGACTCTGTTCAGTTCAATGGAAGATGCTCTAAGGAACTAGCATCATTGATCCCTTCGGCACCGGTACACAGTCGGGAAACACGTCAAACGCGCGCCCAACATTCATGCACGGTTGACACTTGTCACATGAGAACGGGTCGCTTCTACGACTCGTTCTTGTATTCAACAAGTCGGCTGTGGAATGATCTGCCGACCTCCGTGTTTCCTCTCCCCTACAACATGGATATTTTCAAGACGCAGGTTCTCACCTTCCTATCCTCTAAAATACCCTCCACACAGCATCCCCAAAGATGACACAGGCATTGAGACAAATTATTTCTATCAGGGCCTCCTGTGTGAAGTTTCTGTAGAAAGAAACAGCTATCGTATCCACTGTTAGTTGAAGACCTGCCTGAGCTGTCTCCACGCTTTTTGACTTTGACTATGGTTTTCCACCCGGAGTATTTCATATTATAATCACATCATTTAACTGAATTCTCGGTGGTTTTAATCGAGTTACTTCATGACTTTGTATAAAAACATAAATGAAAGGTAATGATGATCAATAATTATACCTTTAGCTTGCTATTCATCAAAAAAACACATCACTTCTCATCTTCTGCGACCCTGAATATCGTTTCTTTATTCACAATTAATTAGCCGCCATTAATTATTTAATTCTAAACGTTATGATATTTAAAGGACAAATGTTAAATAAACCGTTATGAATGCTTAAATATACGAATAAAGGTAAAGAAATAATGAAGGATCTAAACTTCAATAAAAATGTGTAAATTCAAATGTTAATGTTTTTAAAGGCTGCTGTTAACGCGAAAGGTTTATTGGTAACATTTCATACAAATCATTATCACAGATCTACAAACTTATCAGCTTTAATAATTGTTTAGTTCTCCAACTATTCATATGGTTCAAAATAACGCTGAAATTCGGGCAAAGCACGGTAAAAATAGTTACTAGATATATATGTATTAATTTCTGAAAATAATTTTATAAGTTACTTCAGATAACTCATTTAAAAAACAATTACAGTAGTCACCGTGTGAGTAACGTAAATGTCATCATTTTTTTTTAATTTTGTTTTTTTTTTTTTGAAAACGGGCCAGGAGGCCTATTCTGGTTCTTTTTAAGGAAAATTCCTATCTATCATTTTCCTTGGGCTTAAAAACATTTTCCTTATCTGCAATTCCGATTTCATGCCAATGACAATACATTTTAGGGGAGTTTGTGGTTTAATTACCACAGTATTATTATAAATCATATGTATATTGCACATGGAGTTTATTGTTTTTTTTTTATTTTTTTTTATATAGATATTAATTGTATATGTTTAAGAACATTGTTTACCAGGTAATTAAGTACAGGGTGGCGCAAAACTACCGTTATGGTTTGTAATGAAATGGCATAATCAAGCCGTTGTTGGTAGTCTATCGGCTTCAATTCTTGCGCATGCTGAACCTTCTATGGGAACATGTGCAATGTGGCCAAAATCCTCAGAACGGACCTCCGCGATAGCCCCAGTTGTGCCGAACGTCTTCTTGTTGATGTTTCTGGACTGTCCTGCACACTATCCACAATACGTTGGATATTTTCTTGCGTGTGACCGTACGTGGTCTTCCGGCACATGGAAGGTGTCTTACTGTACCATGTTGTCGAAAATTTGCAACCAGGCGGTTTATTGTTGGTGCTGAAGGTTCAGTACGCACATTAAAAAAACGACGATAAGCACGCTGCGTCAAAACAATTGACCGTTGATTTTCAAAATAAAATTCAAGAATTGTTGATCGCTTTTTTGTTGTTGTGTATTGTTCCATTTCAAATTCCCCAAGTTTTCTTCGCAGAATTCTGAAATAAAAATAAAATTTTAATTAAACTTTCTTAAATCGTGGTTAGAGAGGGAGAGTACTATTATTGTTTAATATGCATATAATTAATTTCAATAGTACTACCACGAACATGATCTTCTGGTGTCTATATAATACTAATTTCAAAAAGATAAATTCATTGGAAATTTTTTGAAATAAAATATATTCAATATATATATTTTTTTATAACTTATTGAAGTTTGTAAACCTCATTGTAATATTTAATCATTGGAGAAGATAATATAAACACATCCCAAATGAACCACGAAACCGAAAAAACAACAGAAATTAAAAAGATTACTGTCGCATCTGGGGAGGATAATATTAACAAGTCTTGAACTTGAAGTATGATACCGGTGTAAAATGGAGTAAATTGAACTGGTCTCATTAGTTAAGTTGGTTAAGCGGTTACCCCGGATAGGTAGAGGTCCTGGGTTCGAGTCCCAGATGCGACTGAAATCTTTTTAATTTCTGTTGTTTTTTCGGTTTCGTGGTTCATTTGGGATGTGTTAATATTATCTTCTTCAATGATTAAATAAAATGTATGTATATAAACAAATACACATTTTTTTCTAAGTGAACTTATAATATCCACCTAAAATTAGTTTCATGTAAAGTGAATTTTAAGTTTTTTCTTTTAAATTTCATAATTTTTTTCAGTTTGTATTTCTTTAGGAAGTACGTTAAAATATTTTATGGCTGAATATTTGTAATGGTGTTGAGCTGTGGTTGTATTAAGTTTGGGGATTATTATTTGTCCTCTAGTTCTTTCAATGGCTCTAATTTTAGGTTTTTTTATGGATTCGAAATAATGAATTATATTTAAATCTAAAACTTTAAATTCGTTGAACAACGAGTTGAATAATATGATGGTTTTTTAGAATTATTTTAATCGGTCTTCTTTTGGACTATTTCTAAACTAAGTTTTTTTTATACACTCCTCCCCAAGCTACAATTATTACTTACTTTAAACATGTAGTTTATTATAATTTTTTTAAATTTAAATAACTTTTATCTGACATTTCGGGTTTTCGACATAGATAATTAACAAACATTGCAAATTTCGTTAATTCGGATTAAATAGCATTATTTTGAGCCAAATGACTCACTAATAATGTTGAAAGTCAATACTCTTGTTATTTGTTATTTTTAAAACTATGCAAATATCAATATTTTCAAGATTATCGTTCGTCGAATGACAGCTATCATCCGAGGGAACCGGAACCGCAGTTGATCAAGAAGTATTTAAGCCTAAGGAAAAAGATAGGGCATTTTCCTTAAAATGAACAAGATGACGTCAAAAAATTAGTCAATCTCTCCACGTTGCTTCACAGTGGCTCTGCAAACAAATCAGAAAGACGTCTTCGTGTAATATTTTTGATCATTTTCATACAGATACAATAGAATCATTTTAAAGAGATTCTTGCTTGCGTAATTATGTACTGTAACGTAGGACTACTGCGGGGTGAGGGGGGACTGCGGGCGGGTGTTCCAAACTATTTAGAACCAATTTGGACCACTATCGTTGTGCGCAAATACAAATGTGCGCCCTTTAAAATGATTTGACTGTAGCTGAAATATAACTTATATTATAAGTCGTAGTATTTGTTACTTGTATTACTAATTACCACTATTTTCTTTTGTTCATATTTGAATTACTTTTTTTTGTCACGTTATTTATTTATTTAATATGTTTTTTTTTTACAAATTAGCATATAAGTATTACATTATTGACGTGTAGCAAATTAAACATAAAAAACTTTTCCTCACCATAGGGAAACAAGGTTCTTGTGTTTGGTGGGGGAATTTCGGTTTAATAATAAAATCATAAGTTATTGATTAACTTCTACTAAAAAGAGCGTCAATTAATTATAATTAGGTGAAAATACAATAACAAAATAAAATTTATTTATTGACAACACATTCCAAAGAGTATTTTTCATTTGCTGATATAGAATTACACCTGGATGATCGTGAAGTAGGTACTGGAACGTCTCAAGTGGGGCACGGAGGGGGCCGGGGGCGCAGTGCCATTAGGGCCCATTACGGAAATGGAAAGCGACGGGGGCCCGCCCGGGGCCGCATACATCAGGACCCCCAATACGACGTGATGTACGAGCGAAGGATTTGTATCACTCCGTTCCGGAGCGAGGCTGCGAGCTTTCGTGCTGCCTCTGAGGGGATTGCGATGAATAATTCGCTTTTGCAAATTCAATTCATTTATGTTTATGATTTTACACAGTCCTTCACTAAGAAGGAAATTCATTATTCATTACAATTTAAGAACACAAATTAAATAGCCGTAAAACCAAAGCAATTTTATATTGTTTATAATTAGTTAAATATAATTGTGGTGTGAGCCTAGCTTTGCCTTATGCTAACAAAGATTACCCAGGCCAAACGTAGTATCGTCTTACCACTGAGAGCTCCGTTGTAACATCTGTGTCTGTTATGTGCGTCGTTTATGAGAAATAAAGATTGTTACTTTGTACGTTTTTGAATATAAATAATCAGTATAATTAATAATCAACCTCTAAAATTTCGCGGTATGAGCATGATATACTCGTATATATAGAGATCCCTTCTCGTACTATGTTGATCTGACGCGACGGTACGCCAAGTTTTTGTTGATCCATTAGAATTTGTTGATCCACCCACATTTGTTGATCTAATACCAAAACAGGGAAATATGTATATATATATATATATACCCAATAAGCATTGAGCTATATAAATAGAGTCTACGTCCCTTGCAAAATCACTGTAACATACTCGTATTGTTCCCGCACGTGAAGAAGGGAGGGGGGTGAGGCGGCTATCTATGTCGCCCGAATCCTTCCGATCGCGAACGAACTCGACAAACGAAGTCATTGAGTTATCGGCATGCCTACTCAGGCCCGAAGCATTTGAGTTATCGGCATGCCTACTTCATTTGCTCCTTGAGTTCTTAAAAATAAAAATAAAACAATTTATACGAATATTGATTATGGTAAAACCGATGGAAGGTTACGCCATTGCTTTTCTATCTTCTCTTAAACGACATGTCTAGTCATGTAGGCATTTTGCAGTTTTCAGCGAAGATCCATACACGGCGAGCGATTGGAATCGATGGAAGCCCGTGTTGTCTCTATGATGCCAATTTGCCTCATATCGGTTGCTTATATTTTAAATGCCGATGTTTACTCCATTTGTATATCTCTTTGATAATGAATGTTTATTTATCAAATAATCTCATAAGTTAAAGACACAATAAAAATTAACACGCCATCAATCCAAAACAGGTATATCATTCACCTAATCGAGTTCACGACGAGAGCTTGCTGAGGGAAAATAGACGTTATCACGTCTATCAGTAAGGTACATTCCTTATATCTTTAACAGAAATCCGGTAGCCAGTAATTCTTTCACGTTTTTATCTAGCCACTTATAATCTAACGTTTTCTCACCTCCAAATGTCCCCCAGAATAAATAACCCCAATCTGACTGGTCAAAACATTGCGATGCGTTTACGAATTACAATGTTACAAATGCCGAGACAAGTAACTTCTCACTTCGCACAGATTTATAACCTTATGAATTATTTATATTCACGCACATTCTGAACTCTGACTTTCAGGTAGGATATTATTCAACAGTTGGACATAAACAGTGCTTACGCAACGACGAGTGGTGGTGTCTACACTTTGCAACACCTTCCTCTTTCCAGCAGAAGCGATACAATAACGGATTATTGTAATCTAAATAAGATCCTTCCGTTTGAAGATACATATTTCCATCTCGTTCCGGAATTCCGTCTCAGGGTGGCCTAGGACCTAGGTGAAAGATCAGTACTCAGAATCAACTAGTTACTTGAAATAACTTAAGCTATGTTTAGTGACCAGTTTATCTCCCTCAGTCGTGGGCCTCACTAAACTAAATTCAGTGCAGTCAAAGTCACAAATGGGGCCTTAACAACTTAAATGTTTAAATTTTGACATCTGTCTGTTTACTCTGCTAGGTTTCTCGAACCGTATCTTTCCTGAATCAAATAATTAACCTTTTTGATTATTTTGCGGCGTCATTATTAATTATGCAAATGATAATTATAAAATTGTTTTGTTACTGCAGGGGTAGTGCAATGTAATACATTTCATGGGTTACAAAAATAACACTTAAAAGGAAAATAATATATAAAATGTTAATTTATGGTGGATCTCTGACAGTTTCCCATCTCCAGTAGGCCATCGGGGGACTACATCCAAGCAGACGTGGCAGTAATTATGGCATTCTTGGATTGGCGTACTCTGCACTATAAGCTTCCCATGCGGAGGCGGAGAAGTGCCCTGAAAGAGTGCGCCCATCCCTTCACGAACATTTCCGTAGCGCTGCAGTATCTAGGTAAACGAAATAGTTGGCGATATGCATTATTGTAGGTGACTATTAGCTTATACAATTGAGATACAGAGTAATCTACCCACAGTTCTGACGTATGACTCCCGATACCGTCGAAGGTTAGATTAAACTCAACAACCTAATTAATGAATCCTAAGTTAATTACTGTAGCAGTGTTTTATTTTTATATGAAACTAATGATAATACAACAAAATAGAGATATGAGAATTATACTTACTGAAGAAAAATAGATGTATGAAAGTCAAGGAAATATTGAATTAGTAAAATATCTTATCATTCAAAGAAATTGTTCGTTTTAACGCAATATTTTTAATATACAAAATAATGAATGGCCATACCTCACCTGAATTTTTGAAAACTTGCGGCACACGCAGATACATAAAACGATGAAAAGGAATCCAATTAGATTTAATTTTAAAAAAAAATACAAGTCAAAAATTGTTGATGTTAGGAGCAATAAAATCTTTGGCGAAATTCAGAAGAAATTCAATAAAAAAAAATTGTGCCGAAAATATGTGATGATTTTAATTAAATTAATACCTCCATGGTCGAGGGGTAAGGCTCTTGACTACGAATCCGAAGGTCGCGGCTCCAAATCCCGGCGTGCGCAAGTAAATTTTATTTAATTAATTTGTGCTGTTCCACAATTAATTCATTTAAAATAATATGTAGTATATTTGGGCACGTTCGAGAGTGTAAGATACTCTCAGTATCGCCCTGGTAAAAGACCACCATTCAGAATTGAAAATTTGCTTAAAATAGCTTTTTGCCGTATTTGGTGACCAGATCTGAATAGCCAGGTATTTCCCCGCCTTCCTCTCCCCCTTCTCCTTCCCCGCCTAAATACCTTCAGTATATTTACCACTATACCACTATACTTCAGCCCACTGCAGCCACTACAGTCTCACAGCATTCATTTAACGGAACTTATATATTATTTTAATTATCTTTACACGTTTTATTTAGAGCCACTGTTTGTTTTCCAAAAAAAAAAATAGGGATCTCATAGTTTCACTGGATTCGGGTAGTTGCATCTCTTGTGCTATATCACTTAAAAAAAATCTAAAAGATATACCATCCATCACAGGGTATCCGAGCTGACTTCAATTTTCACATGCATATATCACAGAAACCATACGCTAACTCCATATTTTTCAAATTCAAATCAATTACAGGTAATAAAATTAGGCTTTCTATCGTTAACGATATTCGTGTGAAACGAGCAAATTAAATTATCTCGGTTTCAAGAGTTTCGACAGCGTAATAATTCAATTGAAAACAACAATAATTATTACTCACCGCTAGAAGAATTCTCCGATATAAGTCATAAACTGCTTAGGAGTCTATAAAGCTTGCTCGTCAATTATGAGCGATCGACTTAGCGAATTATAAAGCGTGTGAAATTTAGGGGTCCAGTTTTTTTATGCCCAAATTAATTCGGCGATATTTCAACGTTCGATATGAAAGAAGCCCGCGTATCTCAAGGCACAAATCATAACTGGTCGAGAGTGAATAATCGCCAAATTAGATAATTACGTTTCCTAACTTCAGACGTTATTTATTTTACCCCACCTCCGTCTCGTCTGTGAAGCATATATTTCGACTAAGGAGAATGCAAAGAAGGTATTCTTCGTCGACATTATTCATCTGAGTTTGGTCCCGCCGCGGGCCGTGGAATATTTTATTGGATAAATCAATATTCCAGAAATTCTTTGTATTTGCACGACACTAAAAAAAGGCGCAGAAGGAAGCATAATGTATCGGCGTGGTTAGACTTTCCAAGTGAAATATGTTTAGAATTATGGATTCAATAAAAATGTTTAGTCATAGCTTATGACGTTTATAATTTAATTAACATTTTAAAAAATCAATACCAAATACCCTATAATAAAATAATTAACCATATTTTATTGAAGCTACGTAGGTTGTTTTAAAATGGAATATTACATGAAACACAAAGCATTTTTTTAGTCAAGTGTAAAAGTTATAAAATGTAATGTTCATTGTGAGTGGTTAAAAAAATATTGTATTTTTTGTGCAAATAAATACAGACCCCAAATTAAATTTTAAGTGTAGTAATCCTTCGAGTTCCGGTGATCTACACTCAATGAACAGGGTACATATTTGTTAGATAAAAACATTTTTTACTTATGTAAATCATTTTATTAATATATTTTTTTAAATATTTAAAAAAATATATATCAAAAACTTTGTTTACATCAATTTTATTTTTACTTTTGCCGACCGGGTTTCGCTACTACCATAGCTTCTTCAGGGCAGTATACAACTAAACTATGAACTAAGATACATATGTGCTATAGGTAGATAAAAACAGGTGAGTGGAGGGCCAAAGGTGGGAGATCAGCAGGTACCTGCTGACCGGGAAGGGTGTGTACTTTGTTTATTGGGAATAATTCAAGAATTGGATTTTTATTTAAATTTATTTGATTATTTATGAGTCTACTATTAGAGTTTTTGACTTTCGTTATTTCTAAGGCTTCTTAGTTATCTAGTCGAATGGCGGTTCCATTTTTATGAAATAAACTAGTGAATAAAAATGGAACCGGTACTAAACTTTTATTAATCGTACATGTTTAAATACATTAGTAAAATTTTGTTTAAGTATTGAAAACGAGGAAAAAACATCGGTAATGGATAAAACGCGTGATTTGTTTATTATAGCCGGTAGACCGCCGACTATAGACTGACGATCGCGCATCGTGACACGGCGAGCAAAACCCGCATATACCAATATATAACAATACGGCATCACTCGACAAGTTATCAACGCACGCAGGCATACGCATAAACGAGTATTAGTATTTTTTCCCGTTTTTCGACAAAAAAAATTTCTGTTACTTTCGATAAATACTTTAATATGTTTTAATTATTTTATACAATATTTAAAGATATTGTTAAGAAACACCGAAATTATGAACTCTGTGTTTAGTATATTTACAGAGACATTGAAATAATTAGAGATATGTCACATCTATTGACAACACTGGCAAGGAAGGGCTTTAATGTAGATATTGATGAAATAATTTTAATATAGATTTTTTAAACACAGATGAAGTTTTGCAAATAATACACATTGATTAGAATAAATTCACCTTTATGTTTTAACGTTTGACAATATGCAATCCCAATACCACTTTTACATAACAACCTTCCAAAATAAACGGTATAAGTATGTCTTCAGATAAGTAAACGAGAAATAACAATAACAGAAACACCCTACTAAATATTGTGATGAAAATCAAGTTGGTCGTTTTATATGCACATCCTGAATCGCGTTTTTATACTCTCTCTCCACATTTTCGGCATAAATCTCTCAAGAAGCCAGATCATATCGATACCTTAGTTCAATTGAAAAATAACTCAAAATTTCTGGTTTTTGAGTTAATAATGAGAAATGGTTAAGAAACTCTTCCTCCTCATATTTCCATAAAAAATAAGTCTAATTCTTCCTCATTATGTAGTCTTGTAGATAATTATTTGTGGAATTATAATGAAATCGGCACATTCTTAGTTCAATGGAGAAACATGTCAAATGTTTCCTTTTTTTTTTTTACATGTATACCGGCACAAGAGTCCCAACTGCTCCCAACCGTCTGGAGCCAGTGAGACTATGGCATTCCCAATTGGGAAATGTTGTGAGGCTGGAGATATTGGGGAGGGGAAGGAGAAGGAGAAGGGGAAGAGGGAGGTGGGAAATACCTGGCTATTCAGATCTGGTCACCAAACACGGCTAAAAGCCATTTCAAGCAACGTTTCAATTCTGAATGGTGGTCTTTCACCAGGGCGATACTGAGAGTATCTTCCACTCTTTGTGATTTGGAATTTAAATTAATTAAATTAATTAATTAATTAATTAATGAATTAATTAATTATTAATTAATTAATTAATTAAATTTGGAATTTAATTAATGTAGTCATTTGAACCTATGACTTTATAGGTTGATAAATTACTTACACGTTGCATCGATTGTTATGTTATAGGTGGACAAAATATCTTTACATCGGAGCGACGTCTTTATTCAAAAAATTCAAAAACAGTTTTCTCAAAATGAGGTATTTTGAGTTAGTTCCCTATTGAACTAAGGTATCGACATGTTCACGACTATGAAAAAAAATTACACTTAATATGATAATATTCGAATGGCGGCATTCGGACGTTTCTTTGTTTCAAATAATTACCTTGAGCCATATTTCACATTAGTCAGTGACAAATAAAATAATGCTCTTATGCTCGGAGCGTACGCGTCATCTTCATAAGACAAGTTACTCTGACCCCA
This sequence comes from Halesus radiatus, assembly GCA_022606495.2. Classification (NCBI taxonomy): domain Eukaryota; kingdom Metazoa; phylum Arthropoda; class Insecta; order Trichoptera; family Limnephilidae; genus Halesus; species Halesus radiatus. Next base: position 13,521 of record JAHDVE020003580.1, read on the forward strand.
CAGTCGAAAGAGAAAAATCAATCTATTGTTGTAATTTCACAAAGCCGTGAAGTGAAAAAGATTTTTTGAATGATTCTCTTGCGAGGGTCTCGGCAGTATCGTGGCGTGTTTGAATGTTACTAAGAGGGGTTCACGTGGAGAAATTATTTTGGAATAATTTATGTATCTGTAACACCGTCGTTTATCTAAAGGCGAAGATTACAGCGCTAATGGTGTACTAATAAACAATGCAACGAAACACCTCGGAGGCTGGGCGCTGCGCCGGGCAGTCGGGCACCCCTAAGTATTTACCTCTCTGGAGCAACTGTGGCTTGGAGGGACTCAATACGAATAATATTTAATGTGAATTTTCTCATTTAGCTTTAGTGACAAAATGCTTGTAGTTTATTTATGCATTTGATAGAATTATTAATATTATGTTTTTTGCGTCCTTCTGCCTCTGGGGGATAGAATCTATCAAAGAAAGATATTTATCAACTTTTGTGGTTTCCCCTTAGATAAATGCTAAAATATATATAATGGTGTTTCACACTTGTTTCAAAAGACTTAATTGCGTTTCTTTGCTGAAATAAACATAAGACATTTATTCATAATAGGTATTTACAATTTTAGGAATAACAAAATAAGCAATTTAAGATGATCAAAATATTCACTCACCTGAAATAAACATAAGAAACAACATTTAAAGCCTCTATTTCAGGTGTTTTTTTATATCCTTAAAAATTATAAAACAATTGCTAGAATGGTAAAATTTCTCTCTCGTTAAACGTCACGGCCGTTTAGTGAGTCGTGACATCTAGCGGGCTACCAACTAACCTGTCGGTAAAGCGGAAATTACAAAATTAAAGAAAGCGCTAACATAAATAATGTGGTTTTCTTTACATATATTTTAATTATTTTTAACATTGTTCGCTGAAACTTGGATATAAGCGACGATAATTGATGTCTGTATAATATACCTTACATTATTATTACACAGACATAACTTGTAATTAAATTTTTCATATTTATTTTAATTTAAAAAAATTTAGTTCAAAATAAAATGATGATATTTCTATTTCTCGTAAATATACACGGTGTCCGGAAACTAGTAGTACAAGCGGGAAACTGGTGAATATGTATCTCATATAGTACCTCAAAAAACATATTTTTTATATACATCTAAGTTTTTTTGAATTTTTAAATGTTTTTCGACAACTTAATGGTTAAATAACTATTAGAGCCAGGTCTTTGCAGTGGCACATTTTAAGATACAATGGAATAAACGGCTCATTGCAATCCGGTAGCGATCGAATATTTTAAATTTGATTCCACAAAATTTATAATATTATTTGTGAGTTTCCGGACACGGTGTATAAGTAAACGCGCGAATTGATAAACTATGAATATTTACTATTTTTTCATATTTTTCATCATTATCCATGAATTTCCTAAATAATAAAATTATTAATTTCAATTCTTGCAACATCATGACGCTTTGTTATGCATATACCTAGAACCTGCAAATATGTAATAGTATACGTGATAATAAATTGTGTGTTTGCGTGTAGTTATGTGTATCGATAATTTTCCCAATTAATTAATGATTTATTTATCGCGCCATAAACACTTGTAACTTATTGAACTTGAAAAATATATCACGTTCGTGTTAATTAATCCTTAACCTTCATTACAATAATTAAACATGAAGATTCCACATAAATTAAGTAAAGTCAAGGATGAAATATATATTCGTGGTTTAAAGGTTGGATCGCCTTACAAAGACATGTGTAACACAACTTATTTGCAAGTTTCACTCGATATGATACCGTAGCCTAAATCAAAAGCAACGTTCCCAAAAGACCGATACTTAATTAATAGCAGTATATTCTAATTAATCGACGTGATAAAATGTCAAATGCAAGCGTTTGAATGTGAAATGTTTTAAATTAGATAAATTAACACGGGTCATTAATCACAGGTAAGTCGGATTCATCACTGGGAACATTATATTAATAAATCTGCTATGGAATGGTTTTATAAAAGTTTGAGGCTTTATGAAACACGTGAACTGTAAACCGCACGCAGTAGGGGGTGCGACGGTTCTTTATATTAATTATTTACTGTCGAAAAACGTTTTCCAAGTGTGACTCTCACAACTTGAAACATAGGTACTCTTAAATTACATTCAAATATATCCCACATGAATATGACCCCTCGATAAACGATGTCGATGTTAGGCATTAAATTGTTATATTGCCTCGTGTTTATTGAATAATTGATGCTTATTTTTGTAGAAATCTATGAATAGTGTTTGTATGTATTAAGGAGAGAAAAAACATCTATTTTCCTATATCTAACATTAACAACTGTTTATTTTTTAAGTACCGATTTATAGGTGTATCTTTCATTATTCACATTTGACTGAATTAATTCGTTTGCTTTTCGATGTATTTCATGCAAGCTTAAAAACCTTTTATCCTTTTAGAAAGGAAATAAATACAATCAGAAACTGGATGACAATATTACATTAAAACGTGATTGTGAAGAATCAATATATATGTGCAACCCACAACTGAGCTCGAAATGTTCGCTATAATAAAATCCCTAAAATCAAACGCGACTGCATGTCAATCGCATTTTATTTCCGCACATATACCAGTATAAAATTGTACCGGTATGATATACGTTAATTATCCTTCGTCAAATTGTACATTACGTATATTATGTTATGATTATAACTACTAAATCAAAACTTGTCGCTATGCACTCTATTTTTTCTAATAAGTAAATCATCAATTCTGTAATATTATCATGTGAACCATTTTGTTATGATTATTATTCCTTATTTCAAGTATGTTCTTATAACATTTTAGAAAACGATTACTATGTAGACATATAACCGAAAGGAATATGTACACTCCGCTTTTCTACACAAGCATTGCTTAAAAGAGAAGTGTGGTATTGAAAATTGAATTAAAGTATATTGAATTTCAATAATAAAATTTAAAAAAAAAATTATAATAACATACCTAAGTAATAAAATAAGATAAAAATAATATGTATGTATTTAGTTAAGTAATATAATACGTGTGTATTTTAAGTTTATGTATTTCTTTGAACTTAATAAAATAAATAAAATAATTTTATTTAAGGTTTGGCATATGGGTTAAAATTGTTTCATCAAATCATAACACATCACAAAAAATACAACGAGTTGTATCGTAGAAGAATACAGCGTTCATAAATCTGTTAGCACTTAGGTGAATATTTACTTATGGGATGTAAATATATGAGAAATAAAAAAATGCTTGTAAGATAAAGGGGAAATAAAAAAATGCTTGTAAGACGAAGGGCAAATAAAAAAATGCTTGTAAGACGAAGGGGAAATAAAAAAAATGCTTGTAAGATGAAGGGGAAATAAAAAAATGCTTGTAAGATGAAGGGGAAATAAAAAAATGCTTGTAAGATGAAGGGGAAATAAAAAAATGCTTGTAAGACGAAGGGGAAATAAAAAAAATGCTTATCAATTCTATTTTTTTTTTTTTTAAATCCAGAAATCGAAAGAACAAAAGTTAGTTAATCAGAAGATGAAGGAAAAAAAAGAGATATATATATACGAATGAAATGTTTTCTATATATGTATATACGAAAGTTTGAGTTACGAATTTACTTTATTAATATTGATTTTTATTACAAATATTCATTTTTTAATCTAACCTTTCTTCAATAAATACATACAAAATTTATGCTAGCATGTTTTCAAAAAAAAAAAATTTATTTGTTTTTTTTCAAAGGGGCGATTTATTTTGTAGTATTCGCTGATTATTTTCATCATCAGTCAAGTCGAGATCAGGCAAAATGAGGTTAAATTTTAGTTTTACCCGAAATTAAACCGAAAGAGAAGAACTTTTCAAGGAATACGTTAGGTACCTGCCAACTTATAAGTCTAATAAAAAACCTGTCGTAATTTTTGAACATCTCAATTACAGTCATTCCATAAATTATTTTTTTTAATACGTATTCAAAATCAAGCCGTGAACAGGCTTTTAAATTATGCAGAGGAACCTTATCAAGAACCCATTGAATGTGTTATAATCTATTTGAATAAAATAAAATATGTACAGTTAAAGATATGGCTTTGAAATAGATGAGTATAATTAATTCCACAAAACTGGGAATCCAAGATTGTTTTTCGGCCTCTTTAACATTTCAATAAAGCAGGTAAAAGTAAAATTATGATGTTTTGACCATTTGAAAACAAGTAACACTTAATGAGACCATCAAACCGTTAGTTTATAGATTTATCGTCTTGATAACTATCTGTCGTACCCTGCGTTGGCCATGTCTTGTTCCCAATTCTATCGTATTCTTCAACGAGTTTTTAAACATTTTAGATTTTTATTTTACGCTCAAATGATTATGGGAGAAGCGATTTCTAGGACATTGAGGTTCTGTGCTTATCAATGTCGTATATAGCTTTATGACCAATTATAGGCTATAATATATAGAATAATTGTGAATGGATTATTTTAAAAGGGCCAAAAATACGTTTACAAACCTCACAGCAATTTTTTTTTCTTCAGTCTCAGTACTGTCAGTTCAATACTCTCTCCACAGGTGGAACTGCAAATCGGCATTTTGCATGATTGCTTTGAAACAATCTTCAAACATAGCGGTGGTGTTGGAAACAAAAAATGCGAAATTTTACAAAAAGGTTAAAACCTGTAGTGGAGGGATAGCATTATGTAATTATTTTAAAAACTAACATTTCGCTGCGCAAAAATTACTAGCAATATTAGCGGCATATTTCACTTTAGTGCAAGCAGTATGCGGATGCATGCCTTTGCGTTGTGTATCCCGTTTAAAAACTAGATCGAGGATGTCAAATTAATTGCCGAGTCCGATTTCAACTAAAAACTAACGATATAAGAAATATTTACAAAATTTATGGAAAAAGAATGTTTTCAAACAGAAACCTGTCGATTTTTTATTTTACGAATTTCCTTTGAATTTATTTTATGGCACTTTTTTTTAGGTTGGGCACAGTTTTTCATCCTATATGGGCTGCGCGCCATGGGTCCTAATGACTAAAAATGTTTGAGTTTCCAAAAAACAAAAGAAAAAAATATTATACTGTGGTGCGTATCTTTTCTAGACCGTTACTATCAATATGTGGGTACACCGTACGAAAATGAAATGTATTTAGAAGAAAAATGAATGGATAAATATAGCGTAGAATTATTATTACTAGGGATATTATTTTTTCTATGATGTTGCTTTGTTTATTCCGTAAAACAAAGACATTAAAAATTAGGTAAGAAAAAAATCTAATGGCTAGAATTATTTTTGCCGGGTTTCGAACCGGTGACCTCCGGGAGTCGAGGAACTTACCGTTCTACTGTGGAAGTCATCGGTGAATTACCCTTTGAACTCAATCAAAACCTAAGTTTTTGTGTTAACAAGACGAATAAAACGATATTCTACAGAGGAAAATTTAACGAGCCTGGCTAATTTTCAGTCGAGCCGCCTGCAACTTTGTATCAACTTAAAGCTCCGACAATTGTTCAACGAGAGTAGATCAAGCTCGGAGCTTTCAGAAAAAGTGGGAATACTGAGAAGTTTATCTCAAGAACATATTAGATAAATCATGGTTAATAATGGAAATGAGGCAGAACATCTTTCTAGCACGATAAGAAAACAATGAGTTGGCTTTAAGATATAATTTTTTGTTTATTAATTTATTCTTTTAAATATTATAAATATGCGGTAATAATAAAGGTACACATTTTTTTAAAATATTTTATTATATTCAACAATCCTTTATGTTTCCTTAAATGTCGTGTGTTGTTTTCTAGATTTAAGTTTGTTTTATATGAATACCGCACAAGAGTCCCAACTGCTCCCAACCGTCTGGAGACAGTGAGACTATGGCATTCCCAATTGGGGAATGTTGTGAGGCTGAAAGTATTGGGGAGGAGAAGGAAAAGGGGAAGAAGAAGGTGGGAAAATACCTGGCTATTCAGATCTGGTCATCAAACACTGCTAAAAGCCGTTTCAAGCAACGTTTCAATTCTGAATGGTGGTCTTTCACCAGGGCGATACTGAAAATATCTTCCACTCTTTTTCCTTAATTGTTTGATAATTTTCCTCACATAATATTTGCTCATCTATTTCTACGCTTGTATGTTATATTTATATTTAATTAATTGTATTACAAAAAAAATTTGACTATATTTATAATATATAAAACAGTGTAAAATTTTACCTTAGAGCAGGGTACCCCAGTAAGGAAGCTTTTTTTTCCTAATGTTATAATTTTTTTTTTTAAATAAATAAATATGTATAGAAATTTTAAAAGTATATTACTTGTAATATTAATCGTTGATCTGCTTTTAAAAAGAGAACTAGCTCTTGTTTTTGGTGAAAGACTAAACTTTGATTATTACATTATATAATATAAATAGCAGTCAGTGGCTGAGTTGGCATCGCATCTGGGTGCCTCCCAGGGATTGTGAGTTCAATTCCTCAGCCGATTTAATCCTCCATCACAACACAAGAAACATCTTCCGCTTTCTGTGATGATAGTAGGAGATTTTAAAATATTGTCAGGTTATTCGTAACCTCGGAATATTTGTCTTTCTTTTAAAAAAAATTAATAGAAAAGTGATCTTATATGATGTTACATAAATATGATCTAGCAATATAAATAGATTGTATTATGGTAATATTGATAAATTTACTAACATTGTTCAAGTTGGAAAATTTTTCATTAATTTTGAAAATTGCAAAAATTATTTGTCTTTTAGTTCTGTTTAGATTCAAAATATGTAAAAAAAAAGATGTGCCGTTACTTTAATAACTAATATCTGTACTACTTTTACATGAAATCTAAGAATTTTTAAAGGGATTAATAACGTATTATCATGAAAACCGTATTGTTTGCGTAAGGTTAAAAAGAAAGTACATTTACTTCTCACTTTATAAGCACGTGCGACATAAGATATGCAAGGCGATACCAACGCCTTTAGACATAAAATGCATCCCTTCTATCCTAGGGTCATTCATCCTCACGAGGCCACTTACACCGGTTCAATAATAATTTTCCAGACTTTCAGTTTAAGGCGATGCATTGGGAAGTAAAAGCAAAATCGTGTGTTTTCGATTTGAGAATTTGATCGCCTAGAAATATCATAAATCATTTAATTAAATACTGCAAATAGAACACAGCTTGGCCTTTCGCATTTATGTCCCTTTTTTTGGTGTGTCTTTTTATAAGCCTAGAAAAAAATATAAAATTTAAAACGCAAATTCTTTTTCCGATATTGTCGTATTTTTCATTGTGGAAAATTGAGTTTCTTAAAACAAATTAAAATAAAACATAAATATGTTTTTTTGCGTAAATCAAAACATGCGGCCGATTTTAAGCAAGAATTTCGACACCTGCATAAGGGGCGCGTAATTTCGTTGGAATTTTAGCAAGTGGATGGCCTTAATTTGAATTTACAATCATGTAGCAATTTTTTTCTAATTTAATATTTTCAGTACCTTAATTTTTTTTTTAATTAAATCAAATTTAATAATGTTCTTATTAAATTCTTCAAGTATTATCGTTATTTTTATTAATGTGACATCCGTTTCGGCGTTCGAAGCCATTTTCAAAGTGTGGTTAGGAGACATTGAAACTTGACCTTACCGAATTAAGGAGAAAAATACATTTTTATCAGAAACTCGTCGTATTTTTTCAATACCATTTAAATTATTTTTATGGTTCATTTTTCTTAGGATAGGCACAGCTTTTCAGTATTTATTAATTGCTCGCCAATTCAATTTTTTTGTTAAATTGATTCAAATGAATTATTCACTCATTTAAAAACGCATGCATGGAGCTCATTTGATATTTGCGCTATTTTAGTGCGTTCATCTTACTTTACCTCTGACGGCGGAGCTTCGCAATAGGAAATCGCAATAAAGTACTGCCGGCCAACAACATTGTCCGTGTGTGATTCTGGCTGAGTTATAGGTCATATATCACTTAACTAATAATGGATTCACTGCCGGAGAACACTTATTTGCGAGCACTATTGTACTGACGTCGGGTGAAGTTTTCTCGGATTTACAATAAAAGCTCGCATCTGCAATTGTTCGGTCGGGCGTTGCACCTATATCTGAGTGAAGAACGCGAACCTTCGCCATTCCGTTACGTTTTATACGTAATGAATCTCGTAATAATTGTAGTAAGCACAAGTATTGTCCGTAAATTTTTAAACTTCACCACATCATAACGGCTGTGGTAGAACGGTAAATTCTTTGGCTATGTATCCAGTATTGCTTGTTTTAAAATACCCAAATGAAGATATATACAGTGGCCTCTTTGAACTTTAACTAAATCAACAACAGAATGGAAAATACTCTCAAATGCCTTAATGAGAGACCGCCATTAGGAATTGAAACGTTTCTTGAATTGATTTTAGTAATGTTAAGTGGATAGATCCGAAAAGACAGGAACCCTCTGAACTACCTTACCATCTCACATTTTTTGCTCCCTTCTAGCTTCTACGAATCATTAATCAAAACTCCTTTAATTACAATCAAAATTACTTGTTTTGTTCAACTCTGGTGTCATGAAATGTGCACAGCATTCACTGACTGAAAGTTCTAAGTCAACGCCATCATCTACAGCTCAAGAATTCATTTCCATGGTGTGCTTTAAAATGTCAATGGATCTGTCAAAAAAAAGTCGCCGAATTGTTTAATTCATGCTGTTAATAGTTCAATTTTAACTGAGTTGGCAACTCGTTGAGTTTTGAAGTCCTCCATCATGACACAAGCAACATTTTCCAGTTAGTATGATGGTAGAGTAGATTTTCAAACATTGTTAGGTTATTTCTAAGCTGGGTATTTTTGTCTTTCTTTAAAAAAAGTTTTAAAACCCTTTGGAGATATCTGCGTAGTATAACTACAAGAATTCTCAATTAATGTTGGAAAACTCACGGAAAACCAGAAAGTAAACACTGATAAATTTCATACATACAAAATAATGTTATCCCGTATTTTATTTTTTGGTAAATATTTTATACTAAGAATGTTGGAAGTATCTTACGGGTGATGACGATGGTGATGATCTTAAATTAAAGTGAACGGTTTTTTGTCTGAAACTGTCATGCGTCAGTTGCTGAGGTCGTGGATCGAGAAAGGGGGTCTTTGACATTAATCAATATTAGAACAAAACCCATCGTAATCTGTTATCAATCAACGGGGCGTGTGAAAAACATCTCACGTGTCTATCAATAAAACAAATTGAAGTATGTAATACCTACTTTTGACCCGTTCTATTACAGTCATCGGGGAATCATACTATTTATTAAATTACGATAGGTGAATGTATAAAAATGTAACGGAAATACGTTAAAGGTTGGCTAATATTTTAGAAATATTTTATCGCTTTGGTTGATTTCATCAGAAGGTGCGTATTTGTACGCAATTAAATGTTGACTGTGAACGCTGTGTATAAATAAATGCATAATAAAGATTCTTATGGGTGTGCAGGGATGGGGTTGGTTCTTCGTGAGTCGTTACCCCATTGCTGAGGATCGTGACCCCCACTCCAATTGCCCTGGTGAACCAGATTTTTGCACAAGTGGCCGACCGAAACAAATTGAAATTATCATTGAAAAATATAATATTTACAAATCTCAAATGAAACAAAAAAGACACAGAAAATAAAAAGGTATTACTCGCATTTGGAAATTGAATCCAGGACCTCTGTCTTATTGGGACAACGTTCTAAATACTGAAAATAATAAGACCTGTTTATTTAACGTCATTTTTATCGACACGATGCTTCAAATATTAGACTTAGAATAGGAAATGCAGTGCAATGCCATCGGTAATAAGTATAAACAAAAAGCGAAGAAACCGGAGGGGGGAAACAAATTTACGTGGTAAATACTGGTTTTCAACGAATCACCATATAATTGGCAATTTTTTTATAAATATAATACACTTTATAATTTCATACATCGATAACTCACGGGTTAATGAAATTATTCCAGCTCAATTACATTGGGTTTGTTGAATGCAGGCGATTTGAAATACCGACTGAAGGAACTGATTGACAGATCTTTATCTAGCCTTTGACTCCCTGGGCGGAAACTTAAAAGCAGAGATGCGCCACAATAACAGATGAATGGATCCATAACGTATAACAATGTCTCACTGGTTCACGACTCAAATTGGTATTAAAAATGCCACACAATGAAAAGACTGAATACATATTGACTCTGGTTAAATTTTGATTTTCCGGTATCTCAATACAACCTACAACCTCCCTGACCTCCGCTTCGATTTTTCTTTTCCGAAGATTCGACACCTCTGTGGTGAAATACGCTTTTTGGCAAATTAATCACAGCCAAAAGGTCATGGAATAAAGTAAGCCTGATTGATTGCAATAGTATATTGAATCGATATTGAGTAGCAGCCACATAAAATTACGTATAGCTTACTGAATATTACGTAAATTATATTAAAACGATTATCTTCGTAAGTTAACCAGCCATCTGTTATTTTTTTTATGAAAACAACATAATGTGACGAAATTGCGAAAAGTTAACCTATTTTTTCTGAAAGGTTTAAAAATTAATGCAGTGAAGTCACGTTGACAGATTAACGAATTGATAGAGAGTAGGAGTTAGAGTTTAGCATTTTTTTGAAGAATTTTATCAACTATGTACTTCAGATACTTCATTTTATTACCTAATAGTAATTTTTCTTACTATTGTACTAATTTTGTTTCAAAAATACATCTTATATTTACAAAAATCAATGTAAGCTTGTTTGTTTGTCCTCGATTTCCTCAACAATTACTAAACCGGTTTCGCTGAAAATAGCACAGTTTATTCTCATTAGTGCCGGAGTAGTTTAAATAAAATCCAATATGTAAAACTGTTGCTATAACGTTTTAAAATTAGTATGAAAAACATTGAACCCGCCATGTTTTATTTAGGTTAGGGAACAGATATAACATTCTGATTAGCCACAGATTGCATATTAAAAGAAGAGGGTTTTTTGGGTAGAATATTTTCAAAATGGAAAACACGAGTAGGTACCTACTTAAGAATTTTATGATTTAGATATATTTTGAAAAAATAAACGTTTGGAATGAAATAAAATATTCAAATGAATGTTTCTTTATTTGTAGATAGTTACTTTCGCTGTCGAATCAATTATGGCACCCTAATGGCAAGCAAGAATTCACAACTTCATAACTTTATTCCAAAAAAAAATCACGAGCAAGGCCGGGTACACATCAACTAGTAGTTGATAAAACTCTTCAAACAAAATGTTTAGAAATTGTTACATAGATAATGCCTATGAAACAAACAGAAACAAAAACTGAATTAAGTTTTGTTAATAATTTGTGAGAAGTAAGTGTGGTGTGAATTAGTTCTAATTACAAAGAGGAGAGAAATAAAATATCTCAAAATGGAAAAAATGCGTTTAAAGTGAATAAAGCAAAGATATTTTGTAACTTGCTTACAATTTTTTTAAGTTTTATTCGAATGCTTCAAATATAAATTATTATCAAACTTCTCGCATTAACCAAAATCATTTTGATGAAAGAAAATACAGACCAAGAAGTTCATCATCGAATGATTAAAACCTTCGATTAAAGATCATTTCATTTTTTATACCATAATGAAGACACTTTATATTCTCACCGGAGCATTAGAAGAAGGTCAGTATGAACGGCATTAATGATAATATTTCCTAATAACTATATTATAATGTTAGGTGTAATATACAGTTTACGTGCCATTAAAAACAACTGGGTAAGTACTTGCAGATATAATTTCCTTGATTTACTTTTTTTTAATAACATAATCTAAACGCCTCGTTTTATTAACCCTTTCGCGTTTGTTAAACTGACATAGAAAACATTATTTTAAATGTATATTATTAATAAATTAATAAGAATAACTTTATATACACCACTTTCTTTTAATGTATAAATATCAACATGTTTCGAAAGCAAAGCTATCCTCATCAACATAGTATGCATATACAATGTATCCTGTAGAGGAAAGCTTTGCTTTCAAACATGTTGAAACTTATATGTTAAAAAAAAGCATCCCTAAAAATGTTCATTTTACCTACTGTTCAATTGGGTGTATTAAATGCATATCTTTACCTTCATTGGTAAAATAGTTGAGTCCAGTATTTCACAAATTTAAATAAGAACGCCATCTTTTAACATTTAAAAAAAATACATATTACATACTACGAAAAACTTATATCCGAATTAAATATAAGTTTTAAAAATCTTATTACAGAAATAAGAGGATTTTTTAAATGACAAATTGGTATAAAATCATAAAATATGAAAGTAAAAATTTGTAATCGTTTTGTTTACTTGTTAATTGTTTAATATACGCCCTATATGGACTTTTACATATAAAGTTAGTTATAATAAACAGGTTCAAAACACATCACAGTAGGTTCATAGATAATACATCGAACAAATACAAGAATACCATAGTGTAAGTACCATTCTAAGTAAGAGGTTCCAGACGCGAATAATCAAAACATACCCCACATTCACTATTACTTATACTCTATACACATATATTAATAATTATTGAGATGCAATAATCGTTTGTTCGTATTTGTATTCCGAGCACTTGAAAATGTATACTATATCTTAATATGTATTACCTTCTGTGTGGAGTCTAGGTACTAATGAATGTTTGCATGACTAAGTCCTGAAATTATTTTTACTGTTGTATATATCATATAATATTATTATCGTATTTGTATTACGAGCACTTGAAAATGTATAATATATCTGAATATGTATTACCTTCTGTGTGGAGTCTAGGTACTAATGAATGTTTGCATGACTCAGTCCTGAAATTATTTTTACTGTTGTTTATATCATATAATATTTATGTTGGGTGCCATAGCTAAATTTTCGATTTATAATATAAAATATAACTTCGATTGAATCTTTGAACTAATACTGAAAAACAGTACAAAGCTGTATGATAACTTTTTGTTTTATTTTAAAAGAAAACACAAAATTTACTGAAATTTTCTACCAATTTTTTTTTTTTAATTCATACTATTTCTCTATAATTCATCCTACTTTTTACTGTAAAGTTACCAAATGCACTTAGGTAATTTACTAATAACGGTGGAGAGATGGCAAGGTGCAATTATAATAATAAAATAAATACGATTCTTTTATTAAAAAAACCTTTGTTACTTTCTTCCTCTTGTTTATTTCAGACCAGAACGGTTTCGTCTAATAGCGGGCAAGTTGCAAAGATTCTATTTAAAAATATGTACATTTCCAATGGAATTCCACCATGAATTGACAGTTAAAAATTAGAAATATTCATTTGAATCATTTTCCTGCACATCTAAATTCCGATAGGTATCTATATCATTTAACATGTTTTTCTTTCTCGTCCAATTTATTTTAGTATATAAAATTACGTTGCCTTATGAAAAATAAATTTAAATACGAAATAATTCTACACATTCAAAAAAAAAAAAATTATTATATTTTTAATCAAAAAGAGAAATTTATTTTATTAGAGAAAAAATCACTGTTTTACAAATAGCACCATGGATTCTGAAGAATATGGCCAAACACCAAATCCGGTAAGTCTATAAAAAAGTGTTTGATTTTTTTTCTATTTATCGTGTAATTTTAGTAGTCGTGTACAGTATGCGCTCATATATCAGACCTTCTAATCACTTACGCAAGAAAAGTGGACCTTTCATTGGATGATATTGATTTATAGAGGGTTAAGTGCCGGCTCTATCCAAGAGGTAATAGTCCAAACAGAATGGAGTCCATCGAACGAAGAACCCATGACCTCTGACCCGACAAATTACGAAGACTATCATTACACTAAAGGAGTTTTTTTTGTTGGCCCGTTAGAGCTCCGTCGCTTTGGCAGCTCTATTTCTGTGATTCATTTATCATTTTCGGATCACGTCAAATTGAATGATAAATATACGGTTTGCATGAGGAGGTTTCGCGCTTGACCTTTCGTTTGCTTTGCAGCTTTCTTTCGGTGCTAGGAAAGCTTAAGAGGGCAGTCTTTCTGTTTAAACATTGTACTTGTTTCTTTGTTCACGCGTAATGTATATTATTAGACAGAATTTTGTACAAGCTGTTGAACAAAAGCGATGGCTCAATCGTGCAACTTTTTGTAACACTTTTAGCATTTAACACCTGCACACAACACTGTACGATAAAATGGAAGTTACCTGTGTTCTCGTTCCTCAATACCTATATTGAGATGGACTACGAGTGAACTTAGGAAACGTGTTTATTTAATATACTATAAGAATTTTGAGAATCCAATGTAATCCAAGGTATAACATTGTGGCATTCAGCGTGATGACAAGTGAGGTGATAATTATTGTTGGCGAATTCTGTGGAACGACTTTAAGATTCTCGGCTCTAATTCTATTTGGTAGGTGGGTCTGGGTATTGCCGCCCTGGGAACTATTCATTGATTAACCAACACATAACGCAAGTTGTTCACAATGTTTGGTGAAGTAGCAGGGGTGCACGGGTTCGTGGTTGTCCAGGCCTTGATTGCGGATGTGTCTGCCCACCAACTGCGTGGCGAGCCGGATCGGAAGAGGAGGTTCGAAGGAAATCCTTTAACCTCTCGAGCCGGAGTCTCTCAACCCATCGCCTTGCACTGCAATGGGGGGAATGAATTCATATGTTCGTCACTTCTGGACATACTAACCCCCAGATTCCTACCCACCCCTCATACCATTTTCCTTCCCTGAATATCTCCTTCATTTCCCCTAAAAAATCCCCTACATAACATCCCCAAAAATAACATTAGCCCAGAAAGAATTTTTTTTCTCTGAACCTTCTTTGTGGGGTTAATGTAAAAAAGGGCATCTTGGCAAAACCCAGTGAAGTGCAAATAACTATTGGAAAAATTGCATCGGTTTTTATTCGGACACAATTTATTTTTACTTTTTGATAAATATTTCAACTAAATTTATTGGTGTGGAAGAAGTAAAAAGTATCCCCGATTTTTTTTTATGTTGTTTTGTGTGGGCTAAAGCCCGATAAGTGTTTATATTTTTTTCACTGCGGTTGTCATTATATACTAACAGAAGAATTAAAAAATTAAAAATGGACTCGCCCAACAATGACATTACAACCAACTGTTTTATTTGAATTTGATATACAAAATTTACCCAACTGATAATCCAGGGAAGAAATAGTGAAAAACATGTTAAAGGAAGTAGCTGCACCTCAATAGCTGTTTCGAAACTTGTGCAGTTTGATTATATAATGTTCATTAAAAATGTATACAGTAGAACCTGCAGGCAAGCTGCCAAATGGCAGCTTTGCATGAGTACTCTTTTTTTGTTATTGTAAAATAATGTTTTTTTTATTAAAAATTAAAATGTAATACTTCTTTTCTACATTGAATTGCATAAAATTAATTGCATTAGCTATGAAAAGCGAGTTTTTTGGGGTACTTACAAGTCCAACTTTGTACCCCCTTCTTTTACTCCCTCATACTTTGCGTTGGCATTCGAGGTGATTATCACTGTTTCAGTAGATAATCACCTCAAGAGCGTTGAATTAAATTACGGTATGTTCTTAAACTTTACTTCATAGGTTTTCATCGTTTTAAATCGTCTATTAATTACTATAAAATGATCTATAAACTGTACGCTATTTCAAAGAGCATCCCCTTAAAGCACTGAGTATATTTACGCTACAGTAGCGAGCTTTGACGAGTGGGAATGCGACAAGCCGAGAAGTGTACGTGCTTGGCATGTACGCGTAACAATAGTGATTGCAGAGGGGAAATCACACGATAGATATCGATATTGTTCAATTTAATTAGCACGGGTACTTTATCAAAGCATCCGATCTATTGGATAAATAACCAATTGGATTGAACTATTGATTTATTTTTAAAAAGGTTTTGAATTTCGAACGCAACCAATAACCTAAGTCCGAGTTGTATGAACCCCCGTCATTGACAACAACGTCAAATATAACGGAAATTGGAAGAAATTTCCATTAGTGAATACGAATTACTGTAATATTTTAACAAATGATAAATTAATAAAAACATGAATTCAGGGGTGGTGAAAGCGGTGACCGGATTAATCAACACACGAATGAATCGGCACACTTTTTAAAAGTGATAAAAAGTTGTTAAAAGTATGAACAACAACAGAAAAAACCTGACGATAACCTAATTTAATCTAACCTAATTAATATTCCATGCATAAATTAATTTAAAAAATATACTTTGTATTCACCACTTTATTAATATACACAAATATCTACATGTTCCGAAAGCGACGCTTTCTCCATCAGGAATATATTGAATACAAAATTAATAATTAAGAATACCAATCGTTTGAAGAAATTATTATTTATATGCGTTTTTTTTATTTTAATAAATAAGATAAAATTAAATTGGGATAGATTAGATTTTCGAGCAAGTTTTTCTTCGTATTTTTAAAGAATTTATATCACTTTTAAAAAGTGTGCCGATTCATAGGCGTGTTGATTTATCGTAGAACCGGTGAAAGCGTAATAAATAAGATAAAGAAAGGGACGCTTAAGTGATTTTTAGATGAACGAAAATCGAAGTTTCAATGGCGCAAGAAGTCGTGATGCATGAGGAAGTCATGGGATAGTCACTTGACTAAATACTTGGGTCATGGCAAGAATCAGAAAAACAATGATTAGACAGTTAGTTACTTGGGTAAGTACTAGTTTTATTAGCTAAACGTTATGGATGAGTATAAACTGTGTATCCTGTGTTAAAATTTGGACTATTTTCAATACCTGCATCTTCTTTGTGAAAGCACAATGAAACAAAACCTACGTGATTACTTCAAGCCATATATAACGATATGTCGGTCCATTTCATCAAATCACATAATTTATTTATTCGCCCATGGTAATGTGTTTTTTTTTCAAATATAAACTCCAAATGTCAATAAACTTAATAACGTGTGGTTTAATTCCTGCCTACGTTTAATCCATTTTCAGTAATGCAGCAAATAAATCAACGGAGAACGAGGCGCATATAATCGGCCATATTTACATAATGTATTATTTGTGCCCGTACTTTAGTTTCGGATTGCCGTATAACCATTTATAACAGAATAAACGATTACATTTAAATTATCTTCGAACAAATTACCAAAAACTCCTGATTAATATGATCGGATCGACGACCGCCTTCCACTTATTGCCATAGAAATCAGTTTGTTGAACGGGTGGTCAAAAACGTTTATAATAAAATATTTAACATGTTTGGCAAAATACTATATTATATTATGCACTGGTGTATTATGTATCATGTATATCAGGCTATTATTATTTTTATTTAGAAAAATAAAAAAAAACTACTATCTACAAATTAAAAACCTTTCCCTTTATAACTTCTCTGTGTCATGCACTTATATATTATTATACATATATACATACATATCATAAATATGTTACACTTATATACCAACTATGTATCATGGTAACTTTTTTTTCTTTCTGTACACAAAATCATTTAAATGTTAAAATATGTAAAAGCCCATTGGAGCGTTAATAAATAGATAAATTCAATTTTTTTATTATTTATTTTTTTATTGAAATTTAAAAACCTTATTTTAATATTTAATCATTATAGGAAATAATATTAACATAACCTAAATGAAATATGAAAACAGAAAAAAACAACAGAAAATAAAAAAAAAAAATATTTCAGTCGCATCTGGGACTCGAACCCAGGACCTCTGCCTATCCGGGACAACCGCTTAACCAACAAATAATATATATTTTTGAACGAAATGTATATTTTCTGCTCAGTTTTGCAATATACTTGGGGTTACTTGGCCATTCCATATAAATAGATATTTACGGTATCGAAAAGTCGTACATTTACTAGTACAATACTACAAACTTTTATTTTTCTTACTTATGAAAATAGTGGTTGCCGTGTTAAGGCAAACCACCGATAAAAATTAAGTCAACATGAAAACTTCCTTTTTTTACTTTCTCGCCACCCTGTTAGGCCTCCTCACGGGGACACAAAGTAACTTGTACATAATCCTGATTAATTGGGATATTCTCCGTAAGCTTTCATTATAAGTTCTCGGATTAGTGGAGAATTATGGGTTTATTTATTAGTGCGGGCTGGATATCGAGTGCGGCGGCCGCGCGGTGACAAGTCGCGTTCAGTGCGTGCTCCCAGCGGCTAAGTGGGATCCGCTCGGAAAATAAATGCACCTTTTTTATATTGACACTTCGATGGTGTTTCCAATTTGACATTTTGATTAGTATGGTATTGTAGTTGAAACACTCATAAATAGGAGTCTAAACTATCATAACTAATCTTAGATTATTAGATCTTCTCTTTTAATGGATAAAAATAAAACGTTGTGTCAGTTGATACGTACTAATTTTGATTTGAAAAATGTTATTAAATTATATAACCTTAGCTAACCCAACTCTTTTTAGTTCCTATTTTCCTTACTTTTTTATATAATTTCGCTGCCTAAAGGTGGGTAGATGTTTATAGTGTGAACCTGATCTGTCCATTTATAAAAAAACATACCAAAAATAATATCATTTATTACATTTACACGAATTCAAAATTTTTTGAATGAATGAGATGTCGATCGATGATGGGGTAGTTGACTTATTCAAGACATAAAAAATGCTATTAATCACCCCGTTATTAAAACATTTCAATTGTGGTCCCATGACTAGATCTAACACATTTTAATAACTATCACTAAAAAACGGTTAGACCGAGAATAAAATTGCAGATAATTTCATTCAAAGTTCACAAAATTACATTTATGGCGGGCATTAAAAAATAAACAGAAGTTTATTTGCATATTAATTTAAAGTGGGAGTATATCCCTTTTTTTAATCTGAAACTTTTCTCAATTATGTAAAGCTATGATCTCTTTTTGATCTTTGATTCTTGATGAGCTTTTATCTGTCTCACATATCCCTAGGTAGTGGAGGTAGGTACTAATCATGTGGAGCCGCTTAATTTTTTTTAATCTGTAACTTGTGCCGCTACAAATCAAGCATCGTATTCACACAACAGGACGTTTCAGTAAACTACAATTAATTATAAATCTTCGGGAATGTTTAATGAAAAAAGTCAATTCCTATCTATCAAACGCAATCATTTATCAATTCTTTACTCTGATTTTTTTAGACCGATACGATTTGAAGATACTTCATCATTCCGTTCCTCAGCAGCTGTTGGAGGTATACGCTGCCCAGTGCCTAGTTCCCATGTGGGAAAATACCGGGGACCTCAGTAAGCGGTTAACTTATTAATAGTATATGTTTTTTCACAAACATTTTTTTAACGCAGAAGATTCGATTTTCGTATAGAAATCATAAGAATCAATAAAGAAACAAAACAGAAATTAAACACACATAGTCACTCTATGTGGGATAAATGGAAAGTGCGTGTGGAGTAAAGTCACTTTCTAATGAGGTCATGACGTAAAAGGTTAATACTCTTCATAAGCATACAACTTTTGGGATCGATCCTGCAGGCCGTAATTTGGAAGGGAGAAGTCTAAGAAAGGAGAATGTGGGAATTATTAAATCAAAATAAAAATCCGATTCCGATGTTATACGAGTATGTATTGCTTTCAGTACAAAATTTAAAGCAATTTTCCTGTTAATAATATCTTCGACACATTTCGTTTTTCTAGTTTTTTTTTTATGGAACACAAGTGTTTTTTTTACTGTATCTATGTATTTTTTTTTATTTTAAATTTATTTGTTATTTAGGATGCAGACAATTTCTAAAGTTAATGTTTTATATTCTTTGTTGATTACTGTGTGTATCTGTGTTTTCTCCTTCATAAAAAAATAAAAATTAGGTGTTAAAAATTTACATAAAATTGTGTGGTGAGACATAAATATGATAACTAAATGTGAGGAAGATTGAAAAAAAAAAGAATTCTTAATATATTTTTTGATTGTCTATCTTTATGTTAACTAAATAAACCACCCCCCAGGTAAATTTTTTTTTTTTGGTTGACAGGTGTTTCGCTTTCCGAATTGATGTTGCCTTGTTTGTTCTAGCAGTTAGCAGCAAAACCTTTCAACGTCGCATTTGTATTAACTTTTAAATGTGTTACTTTTTAAATTTTAAATAGAGTCTAGTATAAAAAATAGGAAAAAGTTAAATGAACACCTCTTTGTTATTATTATTCTTCGGTGAGAGTTCAAATTTTCGAGTTCAAGTTTTTAACGGTTTGTATATACGTTTAACGTTTCGATGTACAACAGGGACGTAAGTTCGAATTGATGGAAAGAATTTTAGTATATTTTGTTTGTTCATATATTTCTCGAATCCTTCGGCTTACTATGTGCCCAGCGGGCCATATCGATAATGACGAAGGAGCAAGTCCAATAACTCGCCCTATTAGAACCGTCCAATACAATTTAAGTCGAAATGTCACACATCTAATTAATGGGATAACGCCCCGCGGCTCGTCTGAATTACGGCCCGAGTTAATCAAGCGGGCCGTACGGATTATACGATTCTTTCTTTTCAACTATAAACATCGTAAATAGATGCTCAACGGGTCTTTCTTTTCAACTCCGAAATCGTAAATAGTCGCTGGACGGACTCGTAATAGTACTCGGCGTCACGTAGGTACTTTAAAAGGTATGAAATGTCAAATTATGAACAGTTTAAATGTGAAGTATTCCTAATGTGGGAGATGGGATCCGCCTTATTAGACTATTAGTGTAAGGCGGTATTGTTGTCTACAAATTCTAAAAACTGTTTTAGAATTCTATACAGTTATTATGCTGTAAACTTTCCTATATACACTTGGCTAAACCAAATAGCGATATTCATAAAATTAGCCGAGTTATAGAATTTATAAAGAGTACGGCCGGGAGCACGGTCGAGACACGG
Organism: Halesus radiatus; assembly: GCA_022606495.2. Taxonomy (NCBI): domain Eukaryota; kingdom Metazoa; phylum Arthropoda; class Insecta; order Trichoptera; family Limnephilidae; genus Halesus; species Halesus radiatus. The sequence continues at coordinate 34,481 of JAHDVE020003580.1, forward strand.
GTGTGAGAGTGGCTGATAAGTAGTGGGAAGGACAAGAACCTACTAATAATAATAACAATTGGATAATTTGTATAGTTCTGTTTTTGTGAAAAAATCTCAAATGCGCTGTACAAATATTTCTTCCTAAGCTTGGTCTAATTATGTACAATCAAATACAGAAAAATATTTACATGGCAGGTCACTTCAGATAAACACAGTTTTATTGGAAAGTTTAACCTTGGAAAGATACGATTTTGCACTCGAAGGACAGAATATTAAAAATACTGTACATTGCATGATTTTAAAGTTACTGTTTTATCCTTCTTTTCAAGTGATATTACATTTAATAGAATTTTAGTGGCAAAAACAGAAGGGTGGCAAAAAAGAGACGTAAAGACAACAAAAAGAAAGGACTGACGGAGAAAAACTCTATCTGGCAATAATCTATTCTACGATAAAGAGGAAGAAGTTGTTTATGGCCTTGTGTTGGCTGATTAACCGGTAAATATCAATAATTTCCTTTGCACGTCATCAAATGGTATAAAAACGCACTTTTCACAAGACATCTCGATAACCAATAAATTAGCTGATTGAGCTCAGATTTAATATGTACCTTCTTTAAACCGTTTTTATTAACGCTGGTAGCAGAATTGGGTAGATACTATTTAGATTTTTTTATAACTCGGATAAGGGTACAAAATGGAGAGAAAACCGAAAAAAATGTTTAACATACAAATGTTTTGTAGAAAAAAAATGCTATCATCGATAAAAAAAACTAGTAAAGGTTAAAAATATGTCCACGTTGTTTTTCAGATACCTACAAATTACTGACGGAAAACGGACACATGGTTGCTGATAAGGGGTGTTTTCTACGTATTCAAACATACGAAACGATTTTGTGATAATTAATTTTTTTGCAAAATGCGTACACTTTCTAAAAGGTTTTGAAATAATTAAATCAAGAAAATCATCTCCAAAACAGCATCCTATATAACACTATCGCCTTAAGTATAATACCTTTACAAGAATTTATTAAAGTCAAGTAATAGAATCAAGAAAAGCGCGTGAATTTGTTATCCACAATTTATTGGTTGACCAATTAGAGTGAACCCAAACCACACAAACATAGGATTATGTGTATCGGTGCATATGTATTCCCTTTCGACAGTGGTGTCCTTGTCAAATGTCACTAAGAAACAGCCACATGTCCAGTGCAAGCATGCTTATGAATAAAGGAACAAGAAGTGTAGTTCGTTCGAAAATATTTAAAGTCAAATAAAAAGTTTGAATCGTGGAAGTTTGATAAATGATTTACTGTTTCGTACCGAGACAAATTTCTACGCGTAGGCCAATGCAGAAAATAGACTTCATCTTTTTATAAGCTTTTGGTTTCCAGCTTTGGACATAGGCCTTCCTCGAACGTCTCCGGTTTTATTTATTGCAAACGCAGCAGTTTTCTTTAGATTATCAGCTTCTGTTTGTCATCCCCAACCAAGCATGCCATCATCCAACGAAGTTGGAATTCCAACAGTCATCTGATCGTCCTGGACAAGACGTAGGATAGCTCTACGTGGTGTGGAAACTTAGAATTTTTTTTAATTGGATTTCTGGATTTTGGCGAGAGTGGGTACACGCACATGCTGAAATTTATCTCGTGTAATCTTTTTGATATGATCGATATTTTCAAATATTATTAAAAATCCTTAAAATTCTAAAACGAACGACTTAAAAGCATTCGAAATAATTTCGATTTATTCTTAAAACACAGCAATCGTTTTTTTTTGTGTGAATACCGCACAAGAGTCCCAACTGCTCCCTGCTAATTGAAACCAGTGAGATAATTGCATCCCCAATCGGAGTATATTAAGAGGCTGAAGGGTATAGGGACGAGAATAAGGTGGGGAGGAGAAAGGTGGAGACGTAGGTCTAGCTATTGAGATATGGTCACCAAATACGGCAGTACAATTTTGACCAGCTTTTCGATTCCAAATTATGGTATTTCATCAAGGCGATACTGAGAGTATCTACAAATATAACGTGCCGCAAATAAACTATGCATGTATGTATTAGAATTAAAAAAATGAAAAACACGTTATAATTAAATAAAATTTACTTGCCCGCGCCGGGATTCGAAACTGCGACCTCCGGATGCATGGTCGAGGACCTTACCCTCCACCATTGAGGCCATTAATTTATGAATACAACCTGAAGAATATATAGCTAGGTAGGTAACCTTCTGTTTCTATGTGATTAACTTGGAACATTGTTCAATGTTTAGATACAATTACTTAACTACCCAACAAATAACAAATTTTCAGTTTGATTTAACACTGTTACCATCTTACAATACCATGTTCCCACAATGTATAATAAACGTAACCTTAGTAATTGAGGTCATTAGTTTTAACTGTTTATTCGTAGTTAAGGAATGTGGGACTACGCGTGTGTCTCTACAATCCACGTAGTATTTAATTGCATATAAATTTTGCAAACTAGGTACGAGAAATGGCAAAGGAAGTCAACACATTACCTCGACTACAGCAGAAATAATACGATTAAGTATGCAGCAAAGTGTGCGAAAGTCGATATGACCAGCGCCTATCTGGTAGTTAGTTAACAACTGCCTAACTAGTAACTACTACCCAACAAGCGAGAACATAAAGATGGAATGGATGTAACGCCGAGAGAAGTACCTATTAAACATGTCACTGATATAAATATTCCAATCTCTTCGATTAAACCAGATGAGATTAATAAAGTTACATGTATGATTTTCTTGATCACATATTACCTACAAAACAGCTTGTCTGCTTTCCGGATATCTGAACCAACAAAAACTGTGCAGTTAATAAATTAATTTTGACTGAAATATCTGATTTTTTTTTTAAATCTAAATTTATTATGTTATTATTAAGTTCTTTAAGTATTTTAGTTGTTAATATTAGGACAGCTCTTTGAGCATTCAAAGGCACTTTCAAACTGAGATAAATTTTCAGCAGAGCGTTATTTTTCATCTTGGAAATACATTTTCAATTATCAAACAGTAAGTCAATACGACATTTTGTGTTTAATAAGAAAAGAGCTACCTGAAAAAGGAAATGAAAACTCAGAGAAAGACGGATAGATGGCTAAATAAATTATAAAACTAATAGACTGGATTGCTGACAGTAATAAGAAGTTAAAAAACTGGTTAAATCAAATTGAAAAAAAAAAATACAAACGCTAAAAAAATTATGTAGCGTACAATTGTTTACTAACTCTCTGGCGTTTTTTGTTGAAATTATGAAAGAAGCTTCTAATTCAGTAATTTGTAAAACATGTTATATTACACTGCAGTAGTTAACTGGCCGAAATAAAAGACAATTTTACGCACTCTGTGCGTCGATAATTCTTGCATTCGAACATTTATCTCCCAAGCACGGAAAATCTGAACTTTCTATGCATACATTGTACATTATAATAAAATATTAATCGAATGCCATCTACATTCTTAACTAAGAATGCGAGAAGAATGATTCCTCTAGAAACTGCGGGAGGTAATTTCGAATAAGTCGCACCTTCCTTACATCCACAATTCTCATATATCATTATTTTTCAATAGCCTTAGCTGGTGACCTGTTATATTCCATAGATATCGGCCATTGATATTAAAAACTTCAAGATGTAATCTAAATCACCGGCACTTAAGTATTTGAATGTTCAAAAATTATTCTTTCGTTTCGTAATTTCAAGCAACGACATTTTAATACTCATATTTCATTTTTACGTGCTTTATATACGTATTACAATAATAAGTTTTTACCTCAAGAAACTTGACAATGCATTATTTATTATGATTCAATGTACCTACTACGAAAATTTGTAAAATAATTTAGTGACCGCTTTTTTAGTATCTGCCAATACTGTTATAAAGATGAATTATTAAAATAAAGACACCAATAAAGTTTATTTTCTTTAGAGTGTACAAATTATCAATAAAACCCCAATATAGGTCTGTGCCAACGAAGTGATAAAATCGTAATAATATGTTGGTTCATGTTAAAATATTACTTATTTGTACTGAAACACGATGAACAGATTAATTTTATTACCAAAAAAAGGTTTTATTAATAAATACAACCTAAAGATCAGAGAGCTATCAATTTTTAGAAAATAATTGACATTGTAAAAGTCAAAAAAGTATACTGCATCTACCTACTTACTGGGATTATCAATATGCCAAGGTTTAACTCTTTAGTTTTACGATATTAAAACAAAAACCAATTCAGAAGGAAGTTTATTAAGAGATCGCATCAATTTAGATTATGACTATGGCCTTAATATTTATTTTAGTAAATATTTTCTGTTTTCTCAGTGAATTTAATTTATAAAAAACAGGTCAAAGGTGGTGGATTGGGTAAAACATTGAAATAAAAACATCTTCTTTATGACCTCTTATTATATCTAGTATAAGAATGTTTTCTCATACAAATATACGAATTTACATAAATATTCGTCGCCGGAGGTCAAATTCAATCTGATAAATTCACCAAAATAAACTTAACACATTGATTAACCAAAGGAATGTAACAAAATTAAACAAATCTCGTTTTGCTCATCTGTCGATCGTTGAAACAAAATAAATGTATTTATTTTGATCCAATCATTGATTTATCATTACCGCCTACTCAAATTAAAGATATTGCGCCATCAGTGTGAGCTTTATACTAAAAAAAAAAAACGCCATGACTGGATTAATGAATTTTAACCATTTTTTTTAATATTGGGATCGGCACAAATATTTTTCATAGCATAACATAGCTTTCGGCATTGGAAAGAACCATTTATTTTCAAAATTTGACAATGAGGAACTCCAGTCTATTTGTTATATTAGTTTGTCAATAATGACGTTATAGCTTTTATTTTTATATATACTTTTTCAAAATCAGTTTATAATAATTTTTAGCCTATCAAATTTTTCAAAGCCCACCCAAAACGCTCCAAATCTGTGACCGGTCGGTTTTGTGATGGTTTTGAGGTTAGAATGTCAAATTTCGAAATACTTCTCCTACATCTTTATCCTACATTATGTTATATTTTATTCATAGTAAACCATGACCAAACTTTTTTAAAAATATTAAAAAATTTTTAGAAATATTAACTCTAAGAATAATAATACCACTTACCATAATAATAATAATAAGGCATTTATTTCACTTCAAGTGCGCTTGATTATATTATATAATATATATGTATATAATTTTTTACTTTTTGTTTTCCTATACGTTGCATTACAAGAGTTTTACAAAACAAAAAATAATTAAAGGGTATTTATTCTTGGTCGTGTATACTCGTACCTTATCAGAAAAGAGGAGTTCTTTTGTCTGATAAGAGAGCCACCATTCTTAATTTAGTGGGTATATAATACTTAATTTGCTTATTTAATATAAACGCATACATTTGTTTAAAAAATAAAACAATAACATTGTTTGCATCACTTTTATTCGTTATTTACTTTTGCCAACCGGGTTTCGCTACCACCGTAGCTTCGTCAGGGCAGTATAATACTAAACAAGGCAGTATTATACCGCCATGACGAAGCTACGGTAGTAGCGAAACCCGGTTGGCAAAAGTATATAACGAATAAAAGTGATGTAAACAAAGTTATTGTTATATTTTTACAATTATAATGTCACACCACCAAGTTACCACTTCATATGAAAAAAAGCATACATTTGTTGTGAACCACTTCACTTTAATATAATAATCTAGACCGCTTTCGGAAGTACTCTTCTCTCGTCAGGAATATATTAAAACTAAACAACGATATAAAATAATGATAGACACATGAATATTTAGGTGTTGGAGTGGGAGCCGACCAAAGGGGAAGGGGTAATTAGGTGCTTTTAGGGAAGAACAAAGCGATTCACTGGAAAAATATCTAAAGAGGACTATTTGATAATTTTTTGAATAACCAAGTAAATAAAATAAATATATCTCAGTTGACAGTTCAGTTGACAGCCGTAATCGCGTCTATGCTGTATCTGTGCTGTGCTGCACAGTGTAATGTGAATACCCGCGTCTGTTTTGTGCCTGTACTGTATTGTTCTGCTCTGCGCGGTGCTGGTATATGTGAATAGACCTTAATACCTTAAAAAAATTGAGTGAACTGTGGGAGAGATCCTTAAATCAAATAATTGGAAGAATGTGTTTTTCAGAATAGTGGGTAAGTAAACATTTTGCCTTTATTTGAATCAGATCCTTAATAATTCAAGTTGATTCCAGCGTAGGTACCAGGAAACAATGCAGGGAAAGAGTAGAGCCTAGACGCTGTCTACACTTTCAAGGCATTACCTTACGCCGAAGTAAATTTATCGCAGCGACGTGTTCAAACAATAATTGGAATGATTTCATGGGAACTATTAAAAGTTCAACACTTCGTGCCTCCGACGCTCCGTGCGGTGGATCGGGCAATATTTATGTGGGATTATCTGTCATTTATCAAAGCACAGGCTATTCGGGTAATTCATACTGTTTTCTGTATTAACTGCGATACACTTTCGACCGGTTTAATAGCTCATGGCTTACCCGAAGCGGACAAGGTTATTGATATTTTAAAAACTAATAAATACAAACGATATATTTATAATGGCATTAATGGGGTTGTATTGTATTGCATCCTGTGAGGATAATCTCAAACGTGTTCCTGTTATTTATTATTGTTTTTCATAAGTCAAAAGAAATACATATTCTTTCACTTTCTTCACTTAACTACATACATATAGGGTAAATCCAGAAGAGACGCTACCTTGCAATAATGACAATAAAAAATTAGTTTAACAATTAAATGCAGTGAATAATTTTTTACTGTAAATATGCACTAATTCACTATCGAAAACAATAAAAATAAAAATTCTCGTACTCAAGGTTTTATTAATAAAAAATATTAAAAGGCATGGTGACAAAATGGCGTCTCTCCTCCAATGTGTGGGTGGGGTGCCACACCTCGGAGGTGATATGTCAGTGGCCTTATTTTTCTTCACGATCATTTTTTCACAAAAAATTTCCCTCCCAAACTTACTGCAGTTCCGGAGGTATATGGTGCACGTCTCTTGTGGAATGATTTTAGGGTAAAATATGATGGAATTTAGCAGATCCAGCTTGATGTATTTTTTGTCACAAAATAATTTTACCAACATTCAGAGCACACGTTGCAACCCTCTTCAATAGACCTCGAAGAATCCTGGTGAGAAGACGATGTAAACAAATTCCAGATTTCGAATGCACCTTTTATCTGTAGGGTTATTTTAACGCCTTAAATTTTCAAGGGAATACTATTTGTTTAGATTCAACAGTAGCTTTTGGCAGTGTCGGAATTGGATTCGCATTCTCGAGTATATTTGATGGAATTTCTTTCTCTGTCATAAGATCTAGATCCAGCACATGTAAATAGAGAAGTTTCAGAGAATTAAAGTTTCAGTGGGAGAATCTGGTGGGATATCCATACAGGAACTATCTTGTTAAAGTTCGAATAGGAATTCTGTATTTTAAATCGGTCTCGTAATTTGTTATTGTCTATTTGGGTACTTCTTCTATGGCCACCATCAGATTTTCCTTAGTCCACTCTCCCGTTGTTTCTTCGTTTATGCTTCCTCGGCATCTTAAAATAATTTAAAAAATAGTAATACGGCACACTAAAAATAAGTCTTTCTCAGTGTGGTATTTCTCCCCATATTGTGTTGGAAATTCAATCCCAAAATAGAAACCAGGCAAGGCAATATTAAAAGTAAAAATGGTAAACTAACTTTATTATGGCTCCGCTACGCTTGTAATCGGCACCAGTATGTCAAAGACGTAAAACTTATTATTTTTCGGGTGAAATTTTCATCAACGAACGTCATAAACTCCATCGTAGCCGGGTAGGCAGTGACTTGTTTCGTTCAACTCCGTAGCGCCTATCGAACGGTTTTTGAAAAATCGTCGTATCTCCACCAGATTCAAAGTCATTTTGGGAGTGGCGTCTCTTGGATTTACCCTATACTACTTAACTATGTACAAACGTACTATTTTTACCATATTTTATTACTTATATTTTGTACCATATCACTTATTATTTTATATTACATATGTTATTTATATATCTTACATATTATTCCTATCTTACATAGTACATTGTTATTTGGCTCATATATTTTGGGATTAAACTTTTTTTTGTATTTATTCGATTAGCCGTTTTCAGGCTATCATAAAGGAGACTGTTTATATAATACACACCTTCATGGCCTATGGTTCTTTTACCACTTTCAGTCTAAACTGTATTAATTTTCATGTAGTGTTCTTTTACTTGTAATGTCTTCATCTATGCTGTGTTCGTGTGTATAAGCCCATTTTGTACTTTGTAGATTAATTAGCATATATTATATTTATCAATTTTTCTGATTTTCAACAAGTTAATTTCTTAATTTAGTTTTTGTGTTTGTTATAATAACAAGTTTTTTATAACTTTATTATGTAATACTTGTAATTTGTTCAAGTGTGTAATGTGTGTGCTTCGCCATATTTCCATTAGTTAATATGATGAAAATTTGGCATTCTATAGTTGAATAAAATTATTTTTTTCTTAAACCCTTAATTATTTTTAAGCCAGGAGTTAGCTCGTCCTGAGACGTCATTAGAACCACAAGGGTTACAGATAATTTTGATTCTTATTTTGAAGTTCGTTAAACAACCGCATTTCAGGACATCTGAGCCTTTGTGATTCATCAATTTGACAGTTCAACGCTAGATGGTGAAATATGTCTTAATTTAATGGGATTCTATTCCAGTAGTTTCTTAATAAGCCCCATACAAACAAAGTAACAAAAACGAGTCAAGCTGTTGGAGAATTTTTTTATAGCTAAACCAGGATGATAAAAAAAAAACAGACATTAAGTACCGCTCAACTACATTAGTGTACCGAACTGCGTCTGAGCCGCACTTCAAGTCCCAATAAGCTAAAAATTACATAACATACCGAGAGCCGATAAATCCCCGACAGTAAATTATCGACCGCAATCCCAGTACCACAATTGAACCAACCATATTATTCCCCATTCAGTTCAATTTCAGGCAGGCATATATCGGATCGCTCCACGCATACATCACGGCTTCCATCTACGGCTCACGAGATGCACTAAGCAGTGCGGTTGTTTGATGGACAAGGCTGGTTCAGCTCCCTTTGCATGTGGAAAGGATTCCTTGGTCAACCATTTATTTACCTATCCCGTAAATCAGCATCGAGCGGTATGAAACGCAGGTATTCGCATTACAGGCAACTTGGGGGAGAGCTTTTTGAACGTAATGCATGTTTTTGTATACAAAATGGTAGGTATAAGCATTAAATATTCATTCTTACCGTTCTTTAAAGGTGGTGGGTTCTACAATGAATTACGAACAAAATATATTTAGAAAAACCATTTGCTAAATTTCTTCAAGCGGCTTATCGTTTTAGGAAATACCCTTCCTTTGCTGGAAAAAAATTAAACTTCTGACAATTACATACCTGTATATATATTTATTACATAATAAATATTTTTTAAATACATCGCAGAAAAGAGAGTGATTTCTCGTGAACATGATATTTTTTCATAATGTTAATGTTAAATTTAATTAATTCTTGATTATCTTGCAACTAATTAACTAACCAACCATCACATATTGTCTCTGTAATAGTAGACATCTGGGTGGACCAACACACTTCTCTTTCTTGGCACATCTTCCTTGATTCATTTCCATTCATACATCGTCTCATACATATTCTTCTATGATTCTGACTCTTGAAGTGACTTAAATGAAACCCTACTAAATGTATTTAAATCATCGAACTTAACTTTGTCAAAAAGTTAAATCCGCCATCGATATCGCTCTGGTTGGTGACAACTGTAAAGGTTACTTGAAATGGTTATAGCTTTATATGGTTAGTTAATAGATCGGAGAAATCAAATTTTTCGCAAATTTTCTCATTCCCTGAAAATTCGCTTGATTTTGTTACGAAATTCTCTTTACTTTTGACAAAATTCGCTTTATTTTCCAGCAAAAGCGGTGGCATTTTGCAACAACAGTGACGTTATGATAACTTTTTGTTATTTTGCGGCTAAGAAAAGTGGCAGAGCGCCGTTTTTTGTTTTAGTAAATCGATAAATGAATAAACAGTTTGCGGCGTTTTCAACGTGAAGTTAGCTTATTACTAGCCATTTTATGACTATTCAATCTTGCCAAAACTATGAACAGAGTTACATTTACATAACATAATCTTAGTGTCTTATTTTAAAATATAAGAAAATCGCTTGAAAATTGCAAATTTCGCTGTATTCTCTTGAAAATGGTAAAATTCGCCATTTTTTGCGTAAAAGTTAGCAATTTCACTTAAAATTTTGCTTTATCGCAAACGCGAAATATTCAGATCCCTACCGACCAGGGATACCATGATTCCACTGGCTACGGAGAGAAGAATTATTGAACACGTTTTTATCTGGTACATAATTTATAATTCACTTATTTGGTCCCCTTTGTATAAAGTACACTCTAACAATATAGAACGGGTTTAGGACAAATTTCTTGGGTATATAAATTTTAAACTCAAAATTACAATTGAAAATATTAATTATAAAAGTTTGATGAATCAATTGCATCTGATTACGCTGTCTGACAGGAGAGTTATGACCGGCCTAATTGACATCTCTGTCATCCTCGCCACTATAAAATTAAATGTAACACAAGACAAACTGGAACATTTTTCTCCAACACTTAGACAACCAACTATCAGTCTCATTCATTAACCAATAGAATAATGCATGATCTGTGCAACAGGTTTGGAGTTGTTGTTTATATTGCATTTCTAGTATCACGTACTTTTAGTCTTTCACAAGCATCATCTATATTACATTATTGATGTACTTTTATTTCTATTACTTTTATTTATTCACTACTGTCGCTAGATGGCGGTGCTCCGCAACTCAAACACGAGAAATATTTCTCTATTGAGTTGGGCATTTTTTTATTAAATAAATCTATACTTTTTTTATAATAGTTATTATATCTGTACTATTTAATTTCCTATATGTATTTATATTAAATAAAATAAAAAATAAAAAAATGTATTTTCTGACTCCATTTATTCAGTAAAGCGTCCATCTATAGCAGCACTTTGATGAATCATACAATATGTAATATTGTAGCTCGGATAATGTAGCGTTAATGAATTGTGTTGTAATATTGTTTTGGTTTTCTATGTTATGACACCGTTAAACGTTCAGAATCTCTATGTACTTCTAATTTTTGATAGCTCTTTATATTATGTTCTAAAATTCATGTAAAAGCCCAAATGGGCGTATAATCAAATAAATAAGTAAATAATTAAATAATTTACAACTTAACTAATAATTTATGTGAAATACCTAAGCTAATCATTAACATTTATTAATACAGAAATGGAGCTCTATAATTTCAAAAAGAGATATAAATTTTCTATTCTACCTAATTTTGTTATGAGCATTGAAGGCTTCAGAGAACCTCTCATTTATTAAGGCGTTAAGTATCTATATCAAAAAATAATACACAAAAAATACTTCAAATAAATCGGAGCGTGTTTTAAAACCGACCGTTTTCTAATCTGTTATAATAAAGATGTTCCTTTTAATTCTATAATTAACTAGATGATTAGTCAAGTACTCGTATCTTATTAAATGTGGATTGATTATATCACAAATTCTTTGATATATTTATGACTTAACCTAACGATATCTTTCGTGTTGTAATCTTTATTAATTTGAGCTACTAACTTAAATCTTCCCGGACTCTGAGGCACTCAAAAGCTTGCGTGCCTCGAGAAATATAGGAACTTACACACGCCAAGAAAGAACTAATCTTCTGAATTTATCTAATTCAAATTCTTTACCGATACTAATATTAATTAATTATTGACATTTTTGAAGTGTTTGCGCATAATTAATCCGGATTAGTTTGATAAAAGGATGGAACAGTTAACCTAACTGACTAACTAACCATCACGCCGTTTCGCTGCTGGGGCAGGCAGTTCTTGCACCATTTACGTTCATACATATTCTCGTACATTCTCTTGCGTTATTCCGATTTTTAACATGGCCTGACTCAAGTATTTGGTTGATTTTTTTTATTAGTTTCTATGTAAAAAGTTGTACATGTATGGGAATTTGTTAATAAATTTTTAGTAGAGTATATAAGTATAATGCATATTATTATAACACAAGTATAGGGTGTTTTTTTAGAGGTATACAAATTCAAAATGAAACAAAAACACATTAAAATAATGTTATTGTCTATGATATTGGCTTTATTTTTTTTTAGAGGTATGCAAATTACCTCTAAAAAAACACCCTATATAAAGTCACAGTATTCACAGCCCTCCTCACTAGGGTTTCCTGCTCTGATGCGTGCTGCACTTTTTTTACTAAATATCCATTTATCTTAATTTGTCTTGATCGTGCCATATCTTTCTAGGGCGTCCCCGACTTCTTCTTTTCACATTCACGTCATATATTCTCCTAACACTCTATTCTTCGTTCATTTGCTCTATAAACCCAAACCATCTAAGCGTCCCTTTCTTAATATTACTCATTACGCTTACATCAGCCTTGCATCATGCATGGTTTTACAACATATTCGCCTCAGAAACCTCATTTCTAAAGCATTCAGTCTACTCTCATTCTTTCTCTGCCTGTTCTATTCCTCACTGCCATACATCATGGATGGTATCAGCACTCCATTGTGGACTGTTAGCTTCGCTTCTTTGGACAATTTTTTGTTATCGCCAACCGCGTTCAGTCCTCAGTTAATGTAGTTTCTTGCATTTACCCTTCTTTCAATATCCCTATCTCTCGTAAACATACTTCCCAAATACACAAACTCATCGACCTACTCCAACTGTATTGCATATCATTCACAACTATATTGCCCACTGTTTTCGTACTCTCTCTTTCAAAAACCATGAATTTAGACTTACTTACATTCACCGTCGTGTAAAATTGCCCGAAAAGCACTTATGTACTCGTATATCTCAGAATTTCAATCTTCAAAAAATATTTATGGTTATAAAGAATCAGCCCCAAAAGTAAAAGCCTCTGGTGGTCTCTGTGGTCGAGGGTTAAGATCCTCGACTACGATTCAAGAGGTTGCAGGTGCGAATCTCGCTTACGCAATAAATTTTATTTTTCATTGAAAATAATATCAATAACCCGCAATGAACTTATAAAACAGAAGAAGACACTGAAAATAAAAAGGTCCGGTCACGACTGAGACTCGAACTCAGAACCTCTACTCTATCCGGGACATGCGTCTCTATCAATTGAGCTACCTAGACCTTGTTTAATTCCGTCGTTTAAGTGTGAGATTGATAAAAATTACCCTAAATCTCACAAATTACCCTAATTGGGGATGCCATAGTCTCACTAGCTCTGGCTAGTAGGAAGCAGTTGGGACTCTTGCGCAGTATTTACATACAAATATTTTTTCTCATTTTAGGAGGCGGGTATGGGTACCGCCGCCCCGGGAACCATTCATAGGATAACTAACACTTCTACCATAGGTCACCCCAAGTGGTTCGCTTCGGTTGGTGATTTAGCAGGAGCTCCCGGGTTCATGGGGCTAGGTTAGTCCAGGTCTTGACGACGGAATCGGGAGAGGACGATTGAGGGAGACCCCTTCACCTCTCTGGCCGGACCTTGCACCGCAGTAAGAGAGATGGACTCCTGGACACACTGACCCCCAGATTCCTACCCACCTTCATACTTTTTACCTTTCCAGAAATTCCTCTGCTTTCTTTCCTTGAAAAGACCCTCCACACAGCATCCCCAAATATGACATAGGCCCTGAAGAGAAATATTTTCTTCGGAGCCTCCTGTGTGGATATAAAAATAAAAATAAACGGCACTTTTCTTAAATACTGTTTGGTAGGTATCAACTAAATCTCCTTTTAGACTTTAAAAATATATATAAAAATTGTATTAGGTATCCATTGGATGTTACGGAATCACTGAAGAGATAAATCGATAGAATTGTATTGTGGGCGTGTCTATGTGCCTGAAGTGAAGTTATCAATAGAAGTTCTTTCTTGAACAGATAATCAATTTCATCGACACGTCTGCGAGTCGAAAGGTCTTATCTATTTTTTTTTAAATGTGTTTGGACTAGGGATTTTCTGTTCAGCATTATAACAAAAATAAATAAAATACTTCTCATCCGTACTAGACATTTACTAAACCTTTAATTAAAAAAATGGATCATTCCTTTTGGATGGGTATTTTGGCCTCCAATCCAAAATTCAGTTTTGTATGAAACAGGCACCGCAGCCGTTCCCATTAATATTTTCATGTTAATGGCGAATGTCACGAAATGATTGAGTGCTTTTTTGATTTCTATTCTAATTTTTATAATGATCAACATCTGAGGATTACTGCTTTATGTGGACAAGATATTGAGGCCAATTCGTAATTAATAAACGGTCGTAGACGGCGGCCAACGAATAATGTAAATTGCCAAACAAATCTCGATATTGAAATGGCGTCGTGGTGAAACCGAATCACAATGACCACTTGCAATATTCCATTTCTCATTCAGCCGCTTGACTCTTTGCATTTTTGACTGCTTGGCATGCCGATGCAAATTAGCCGCAGAAGGCAAATGCCAATTAATAATGATAAAATGTGATTGGGTAATGTTTGACATACTAGAACGCGTCCTTTGTGAAATTCGATTGGAGTTCTGGCCGCCTGTTCTTAATTCGTCGAAGAATGCCTTTCTATTTGGGTGAAAATAAACTCAAGTGCTGATTGTTGCTTCACTAATTGGCCGCTTCATTCCCGGTGTCACTGCTGTCGATATTTCACTAATTATTACTTGGTGTTTTTCTTTTGTACCGTAAGCTGGATGAACAATTTTAACAATCACTTTATACAATAAATAAATATGTTGTACATTTACCTACATGTTTTTTATTGCATCAAGCCCAAATATAAACAATGCTTTCAATATCTTGTTTGTAGGTGAATTAACTAGTGAGAACGTGGTGTCTCATCGACTCATTGTTTATGAACCTATATCACACACACCTTAGATTACATTTACAAGGACAACTACACATCAACAAACGAACTAATTATCCTAATGTAACGGTAATAAAAAAAATAAGAAAAATTATCCATTAACCACAAATTATTTTCACTAAATCAAAACAATAAAATACTAAATACATTTAAACTTATTGCCTTAATAATATTTGCGTAATTACAAAACAATTAAGAAAAACCTGCCACCATTACAAGCTATGAAAATAGATTTCAACTTTCAGTACCTCACAGAGTAGAGAATTTTAAGTATCAGAATTATTTTTGAGTAAATCACTGTTTACCGAAAATATTAATGAATCATATCAACCACCATAAAAATTGGGTCGGGGTAAATAAAATCGTACAAGTAAATAAAAATAAAAATTTAATTTTTTAATAAATCACACTCACAAATGAACCATTTTTTTTTTTTTTACTAATTGATAAACTAAAGTTTTTAAGACAAGATTTTTGTGCATAGCGCAAAGGGTAACAATTATTTTTATTAAACAATAATTATTAGCCTGAAACACTCATCCAAATTGAGGTTTTTTCAATTTGGATGAGTGTTTCAGGCTAATAATTATTGTTTATAAAAATATTTATTTATTTATTTAAATTTTTGGTACAGAGTTAACATTTTTTAATTTTTTCAACTACCAAACTAGGCACGTGCTCGTATTGTGAGTATTATATTGTACACGTATTGTATATCAAATAAAAACAATTTAGGATTTCCTCCTTGTGACTTTACCTCTAATAAAATAAAATGTAAAAATAAAAATAAATTAATTTTATAAGCAAATTACCTAAAACAAAAAATCGCTCATGGCAAGTATAAGAAAAATATTATATTATGAAGTACTTATTCAGGTAGAAATTGAAGACGTCTGCATATATTAAAATAAGATATGATAATAAGACACGATGCAAAATAAATTAAGCTAAATTTATAAAAGAATTGTTTTAAAAAAGCAACCATTAAAATTAAATTATTAATTGTTTTTCTGTTTCAACTCCATTTGATTTTTTTTATTTTTTTTTTATTTAATGTTCTTATTAAGTTCTGCAAGTACTTTAATTTTTTTTTATTATTGAAATAGGTGTTTCGGCGTTCAGGGTTCTTTTCATATTGTGGTTGATATAACTTATTTATATGATTAGTAATATGAAAGAGTTGTCATAATAAATAAAAAATAAAAAAACTAAAATTCTTCCAGAACTTAATAATAGTATAATTTTATTTGGTTACTTTTTCTTTACATTAACGTAATACATTTAACTGCCATAAAATATGAATAGACGCTATACGTAATGTTGTTTAGGGTATATGGTTCAAATTGAGAGAAAGATTTTTTTAATTATATTGAAATATATTCAGACTATGAGGACTTGACAACATTATTGGTTTTACTTATTTTCTCAAAGCTCCCAGTTCCCAGTAGATACTCGACAATAAACACAAATCTAAATTCTTAACCCAGAGCTTTATTCATTCTTGAACTTCAGACATCACATGGAAGTCAATTCCACCATAGTAGTGTAAGATTCACACACATCGATCTCTCTATAAGCTCCTTATAGGAGTTCCATTAACTATTAACCTGATGGATGGGTGGAGGGCAGGTACATAAACATCTTCGAGCTCCATTTCCATCCTGGATGCTGGGCTTAGCTTTAGCAATGCCCACTGTTCTCGGTTTAGCCACATGCGATAACCATAATTCTCCTCTCACGCGATTCCATCGATGCACATAACCATTCATATAAATTAAATGGACTTAATAAAGTATGTATTCTTCATCGATAAATTTATAGAGAATAATATTTTCATACTGATGTCTATTTTTTCACAATTTAGATGTATATTTCAAAACATTAATCTCAACATTGATAGATTGTGTTAATTTCTCTTTTACTTTGAGTATCGAAGTTTACTTTAATGGGGCCCTTTTAGGTCAACCTAACATGTGCCTTTTTTACCATATCGTTTGTGCGTATATATCAGCTATATAAGTAACTGATTGTAGAACTTAGTCGTAAAATATTCCTTAAATAAAACAAACATTTTGTCTTGAACCACTAGTTTATTTTAAATTAAATATCAACGGTTTCCCTTATATACAGTGCGCACATATGTAGGTGAGATATACAAAATGTAATAAGAGGGAGACAAAATATAAAACAAAACAATGAACAGTGAGACAGAAATATGCTTACGTGTGAATGGGAAAACATATAAAAAACAAAAAATCAGAACGTCTAAGGATGGAAGAATTAAGAAAAAGTGTGAAATTTTAAGTTAGCGGGAAAAATACGGACTGTAGAACAAGCTACGCTGATTTTATTAATATTACTATCAATTTTAACGTTATTTCTTTCTATGAAAACATCATGTCTTCCAATCAAATCTATCGATCACAACATATGTACAATGCGTAGGAAAAACATATGAATTCTTCAAGTCAACAGATATCCACAAGTCTATTTACCTTCAGTTTTGAGAAAATTCTTCAATCATTTGATCACATTACAAGAACCAGACAAAAGTATCAAATCTTATCATTGTGGGAAAAAATCTATCAAGATTAATTGAAAGAAGTTACTAATAAAACCCTAAACAAGGCTCTAAAATTTGTTGAAAACCCGAGGAAACCTTTTATCAGCAACACGAAAAATTCTAGAAATCACGACTGTCAATGATAGTAATAGATATACAAAAAATAAAAAAGACTTCGGGAGAGAGAGGGAATTAAAAGGCTTCTGCGTTTCTCCAGGCAAAGTAATTCAGTATCTTTTTAATACTAGATGTTGTGAAAAGTACAGTATAGGTTTTCATAATAAGCAAGCACTTTGTGGATTGACATATATTGAAGAAATTCACCCGTAAATTGCATAGCTAGGCTAGCCGGTCGGTGCTCACCTAAAATCACTTATAAAAAAAGTTTAAAAAATTTACGCATCGGTGCGCAAATGTGTCCACAGCCCGCAACACTGTAAATAACTAAAAGTGTAAAAAATAAATAATGGTAATATCCATTAGAAGCTTCTTACGCTTTTTAAGGTCATTTTATAAACATTTTCCAGTCATAAAAATTAAAAGTATTTCAAATAAATGCCAACTCTTCTTGTGAAAAAGAGAAAAGGAGGATAAAATAGCAACTGTAAAAATATCATCTCTATACTTTAATTTTCTAATAAAACTGTGTTCATGTGAAGCGACCTGCCAGGTAAGTATGTTTTTCTGTATCTGTTTGTGCATAATTAGATAAAGAATAGGAATTAAGATTTGTACAGCGCCCTTGAGGTGATTTTTTACAAAAACGGCGCTATACAAGTAATCCAATTATTATTATTATTATTATGAATTAAAAGAAATATCCTTTGTATGAATCCACTTACATTATTAAAATATACCATTAGAATATACATTAGAATATTTTTAAGTCCCGATGAAGATTCAGCAGAATCGAAACTAGTTGACATATATACAAAATAAAAGTGGATTCATACAAAGTGTATTTCTTACATTATATGTGTTAAAATGTAGTTATTGCATTTGCACTCATCACTAAAACACGGCATACAATAAAAACACTTGTGAAAGTAGTGAAGCGTTTACTGTTTTGTCTTTTTTTATCCGCGATGTTCGTTTTGATTGACAACTGGCAGGTCGAGTTAATCCACAACTCTTGTGAGAAACGGAGTACCTGCTTTAATAATTACTGTTTTACAAAACTGAGGATGCTAAATGTGTACCACGGTAAGAAGTGATGATGTGTGCAAACAGTTCCTAAATACTTTCACATTATATTGTAGGTTCGGGTGGTAAGTGACTGGTAAATCGTTGTAAAATAATATCTACACCACGAGGGAGCGAAGGTTCAGACTACTCACGGTGTCATTCACGTCGTCGGTACCGTACCACCATTTTTTATTCTTGTATGAATACGACACAAGAATCTCAACTGTTTCGAGACAGCGGAAATATGGCATCTCTAATTGGGGAATATTGCAAGGCTAAAGGGAGTGGGTATGGAAAAAGATATGGGGAATAGGAATGTTGGAAAGTACCAGACTATTCATATCTGGTCACTAAAGATGGCTATTGCCATTTCAAGCATCGCCAATATTTTGATCTTTCACCAGGACGATACTGAGTATCTTGGACTAATATCGTCAGTTTTTAAAATTACTTTTTCAATATCCGCAAATTCGCTTTGTAGCATTATCTAAAATAAAATAATTAAATTTGTTTTTTCTTCAATAGATGTGTAGTTATTTTGTGGCATCATTATCAATAAAAATAATATGAAGTATTTTGTTTACACCGCTGATTTAAATATATAAATATCACCATCTTTCGAAAATGAAGCTTTCCTCATCAGGAAACATATTATACTAAAAAATAATAACAAGTATAGACAATTGATAAACAGAGAAAATAAAAATGTGAGAATTAACAAATTACAATATAAACCAAAATTAACAATAAGTAATGAAATTACGTAAGTAATTAATTGAACATTATTTAAATTAATAATATTCTAAATATAATTATTAATTTGAAAATAAAATGATTTTTTTTATTTTAAAACAACATTAAATAATATATATAAATCCTACGACAAGTTCTTAGATATATTCGAAGAATTTATTAATAATAATTTTACATTGATCAAGCGGAACATTGGGAAATAAATTTACTCTTTATAATAAATAATAAATAAATTTGCTAATTATTTTGTTTAAACCACTATATAATAAATAAATATCTGCATATTTCGAAATCAAAGGTTTCAGGATACAAATTACAGATAAACATAGACAGAAAATAACAGTAAGTAGTAATTAAATTAAATAAACATACGTAGCAAATATTATATATTTATTAGAAAAAAAAATCGAACTAAATCAAGGAATAACCAAGGTACCAAAATGACAATTATTATTCCAACTTTAGGTATAAAGTTCTTTAGTTTGCACAAAACATTGCATTACCTATGCAAGTTTTCCGGAAACATCTTTTTTTTATAACCAGGTAATAGGTATAACAGAACACATAAAAAATGCATATATTATTTATTTATGATCAATCTGGACAGCTTTATAAGGTGCAAATGGCTAACCGCAAGAAAGCTCGGTAAAACAGGAAAATTATGGACACATTATTTCCACCTTGGATCTATGACACAAAGCTGTCAATAATATTGCTCGGGCAATAAATTAATGCTTTGTATTTTTTTTGACTGACAAGTTGTGGGTCGTGGGTACTGATTGTAGTAAATTTCATTATTAATAGCCCAGGAAAATTATCATCATTCTAATTCTGTACATCTAATGTAAAAAAAAGTCATTGGCACCATTGAAATGAAAAACTACATAGTTTCAATGCTGATCTATTCCTCTCATGAAAATAATGTACATGCAAAAAAAGCTGAAAGCCTTGCAAATGTTAAATGTGTATTTGAATACATGTACATGTACGTTACTACGATAATACGATAATACGTAAAGATAATTCTTTACATAAAAATAATAAAATAAAACATTTCCTTTCTTGGTAAAAACCATTTGAGCGTTTTAGAGAATAAAGTTATTAGAAAAAAATGTATTTATATAAAAAAAAATATGTAAAATATGTGTATTATATATATATATATATATATATTTAAGAGGAACGTCTGCGCTGCCTATTTCATACATAACTTAATTTTAGATTTGAGGCCAAAATACCCATCCAAACTGAATTATATATATATACTTTTAAATTAAAGGTTTAGTAAATATCTAGAATGGATGAGAAGTATTTTTGTTTTAAATTATGACGTATATGCCATGAAAAAAAAAATCATAATTTTAGAGGTAGCTTATTAAAATTATTTGCGGGTTTATTGTTTTTTTTTAATTATCATATTTGCTGTGTAAATATGATTATGTGATTAAAAATACAAAAAAATAATTTTTTCGAGTTTTGTGTTCCAAAATAAATTGGTCATTTTTAATTTAGTTTAAAGTCCACCTTAATATTTTTTTATTTTATATTACATTATATGTTAAAAATTATCGCCGTTAGCCCCCAATTAATTGTTATAAGTGCCTCTAAAATCGCGAATAATTTCCTTTAATGGCCTATATTTCATAATGTAAAATTAAAATAAATAAATTACTTCTAATCCGTATTAGATATATACTATACTTTTTGATGAAAAAAAAAGATAACTAGGTTTAGGTGAGTATTTTGGCCTCAAATCCAAAATTAAGTTTTGTATGAAACAGGCCGCGCAGCCGTTCCTCTTAAGAATATTTTGTCTTGCATCTCACGTAAAGTTTTTTTTTCTAATTTTTTTAAAGAAAAACATATTAAAGGTAATGAAAATTCAAAAAATATTTTAATAACCCGTTTAAACATCAGCTTATATGCATTTACGTATTTAACGGTAAGCTACCAAAAATACACACTTTGCATATTGCTAACTCAAGAAATGCTACGAATGATTTATCTGTAAATTCTATGAGAGTAATAAGAAAAATGTAATAGATTTAAATAGACAATAATCCTCAAACTTTAATCTTTTAAATTATTTATGAAATACGTACTGGAATTTTAGATTAAACGTTCAAAATCGCATTCACTGGTTTTCAAACTGCACCTCTTTTAGACATTTTTGGGAAGCATATCATAGAAATTAAAGATTACATTTTGAGATCTTTTGCCTTTGAAACCTTATACATTTTCCTAACTATCCGTACAAAAATCACAGATAAATTATTTGAGATTTTTCTTGAGTATTTATTTATCAATAATTGAATTGAAAATAAGATTGTGACCAAGGTAGTCTCGTCAGCTAATGCACGTAATCTGATGTCAACTCATAATACTACAATAATAAGTGAAAATGTTTGCCAGACTTAACTAGCAGAGTTGAACCCGCAAACCTGATCTGGATAGGAATCCGACACTTTGGACAATTCGACCAACTAACCGATCTAATACGATTTCTTCTTATAATTTATTAATTACCGTTTTTAGTAGGCGTGATCGGACTTTAAGGTGATGAGCGATTCGTTCGGATTCCATCATACACATGACCCTTCACCCGAGGAGAATGTACGTTGTTTTGTTTTCATAATGGGAAAGTTGCCATTTCTTACGCGAACATTTCTCAAAAGACTATCGTTCACATTCGGGCGCTAATGCACTTTATCAATATCATGCAGGCCGCGGTGAGATTATAGAACTGTGGTAGTCTTCTCCCTGCTTCTCGTTGCATTTATACGCACTGCAGTATAGGCAAATCATCTTAAAGAGCGGACGCTTGAATATATTTATATATATATATATCTGTGCATACATATAGATAGTGATACAAATTGATTCTAAATAGATTGGAATATCCGCCCGCAGTCTCATCTTGTCCCCGCAATAACCCAATAGACCACTTTCATATACACATACAATCCTTTAAAAATTAATAGAGCGCAATTCAATAATCACCCTTGGGGTGATTTTAATCTATCACTGAACACCGCTATAGAAAAATTTACCATTTATTATTAAGACGATGCAATGGGAAGTAATGCAAAATCATGTGTTTTCGGTTTAAGATTTTGATGGCCCTGAAATATCATAAATGATTTAATTAAATACTGCAAGTAGAACACACCCTGACCTTTCGTTTAACCGGGCATTTTTTTGGTGTATCTTTTTATAAGCCTAGAAAAAATTAAAGTATCAGACATTAAAAAAGCGCAAACTCTCCTACTTACGAACTCCTTTTCCGATATTTTCGTATTGTTCATTGTGGTAAATTAAGTTTTTTAGAATATGACCTTAAAGAATTTTAAAAATTATGTCTGAGCTTTACACGGAATAGAATAAAACACGCATTTTGGTGATGGTTTTTTTTTGCGTAAATCGAAACATGCGGCCGATGTTAAGCGGGAATATCAACCTTGTCGCCACCTGCATAAGGAGCGCGTGATTTCTAATTTGGATTTTAGCCGGTGGATCGACTTAAAGCGTAAAATAATGTTGGCAAAGCGCTTGTCCCAGATTGTACTTAATATATTTCAATGGATAATCGGGTGTCACTTTCATAATTTGAACTGTAAAAATACATTAGAAATATTATGTTAAAGAAAACATTACCAAATAATATACTAACTTTGTCCTAGAAATATACCTTCCTTATTTCTTCTGTTATTTCATTGTGGAATTCCATTTTAATCTGATTTTTTTTATTAAAAAACCTTTTTTTAACTATATTCCACTTGTTTATTTCAGACCGGACCGGTTTTACCCTTTCATGGGCATTTTCAGACTGATACAATTTAAACTAAATCTATAGAATATATAGCATTTATGTCAGGAGTGAGTCCTATCATAAATATACATTAATTAATACACTCGCTATACGAGTATATACCATAGATTTAGTTTAATTGTACCAGTCTGAAGATGCCCGTGATAGGTTGAAACCAATCTGGTTTGAAATAAACAAGTCGAAGATAGTTACAAAGGGTTTTTAATCAAAAAATCATATTAATATTCTTACGTAAATTTCTCATTTATAATTTCGGTTCCACAACAATTAGGCACACTTTTGAAGAGTGATATAAAATTTTTAAAAGAATGAATAAAAAACTTATCTAAAAACCTAACCTAACCTAACCTGGTTAACCTGGCATTTTTTCATCATTTTTCATTACTTTATATCACGTTTTAAAAGCGTGCCGATTTATAACTGTGGCAAATTGTCCGGTTCCCCTCATGTGCGTACTAGATATCTATCATACCTTTGGATTTAATTGAATGATAATTTATTTTGGTTTTTGTCAAAACAAAACTATGTATGAAACAGGCCCGGGGTGCGTTCCTCTGAAATTTATTTTCCTTGTGTATCCGCGAATTCCAGAATCCCCATAAATTTCGCAGTAAGTGCGTGAAACAATAGATTTATTTCCTCCCTTCCCTATAGTTTTAATTGTATTGTGTGCCATAATGTCAATATGAACTGCATTGTATTGTACAACCATTGTACATTGTGCATGTAGCTCGGATTTTTTAAATTTATTATTATTAAAGCAGCGAAAAGTGTACCAGCGATATTGATAAACTAACGTCGACAACATAGTTTGTAGTATCGAATCTGCTTAGTTGTCAATATGGCCGTCTTAGGCTCCTAGGATATCGACAATACTTTTCTTGTCACCTCTCATCTCCCACTAGTCCTATTCGAGTCAGAGCTACTTTGGCGGCCTCCGTCCATAGTAGACCCTCTGCTTCTATTTCTTGTAAATCCTAACCCTACCATATTCCCTTCAATATAATTTTCTCTGTAATAATTAATCGCTGAATGTATCATATGACAAACTGTGCAATAACACTTCTGAGACTAAATCCATCAAAAACGTTAATAAATATATTGACAAACAACAAATATCATTGAGCAGTTTTCCTGTCAACAATGCACCATGTTCTCGACAGCATAATATTCCCTAGAATAGTAGTTAATCGCTGAATACACCGTGTAATAAACTGTGCAATAACACTTGCATACTGGATCCATCAATATCTTCGGTGGTAATCCCCAGCGCTTCCCCATTCCTTTACGATCAATCACCGCGTGGTTTTTCTATCACAGAATAACGAGTTTACAGTTTTAAACAAACGTGTCGGCATTAACGTGGATAAATTAATAACGAAGAGATTTACATTTCAGTTAGAGAGGTGTGTGTTTCAACCGGGCGACTTGGTGGCAGGTCCCGATAGAAAGAAAAATCACCACCGCCTCTTTTTGACTGATGGGCCCGTGGATGATAGTGTGTCCGATGATACAACGCACAAAGTAACTTATTTTATTTTTAATTTAAATAATTAACGTACAAAGTAAGTTATTAGCGGAGTGTCATGTGTGTGTTTGGTGTCAATCAAAATTGTGAACATGTTTTTTTTTATGTCCGTGTTTTCGATCGAGAGATTTTAAAAAGAAAGTTACGGATTGAGTTTCAAATAATTTAACTTGAGTAAATTAGTCTCCAGATTGAACTTTTTTTAAAATATGGTTTTTACATCATAAGTGTTTATTATTTTCAGAGTAACTACGCCAATGAAGAGAACTAGCTCTTTAGTTTGGTGTAGTAAAAACACGTTAACGAAAATAATAATAGTTAAACATAATAAATAATACGTAATGAATATTACGTACTAGAAGTTAGGTAACATAAATAGTTACAAATTTGACTTACACTTTCAATTTTTTATTTTTTATTATTTAATTGGACTATTTTTTTTAGACTCTTAGAATGTTTTATCCCTTTGTAAATAAAACTTCTTTTAAAAAAAAATTATACTAACATGTATTTATAATTTTTTTTAAATACAGTAAATTATTACAATAATAGAAATCAAATGATATTATGATGCTAGACTGAATAGATACAGATATATAAGTAATGGAATTTAGGTTTTAAGTAACGATTTTAGTTAACAATTATTTTATTTAACTTCTTCGGGAAGATTATTAAAATATTGTATCCCTTTGTAAATAAAAGTGCATTTTGTTACGTAACACAATTAAGAGATTCTAATCGTTGGAAGAATAATACTTCTAGCCGCTGGTGTAAATAAAGATACATCTAGCCAATCGTCGGCGCTCCAACCAATAACGGCACGTCTCGCCGGACATCATCATTATTGACCAATGAGACAGCGTACGGGACATAATTTCCGGCCGCTGGACGGCGTGGGCTCGCACTGAGCAAACGCTCGACGATTCCTAATCCAGACACAGAGTCTTCAACTGCGTGCGGTGTGCCTTGGGCACGTAACCGCCCGCTATTGCATCAGTACTTTATAAACGCCTTGCTACCTCTGCATTGTACATAAATATTAAAGCCAGTGACCAGTGCAATGACTCGCTGCGTCCTGGTACGTGTGATATCCAGAGTCCCTAGTCTGCACATTTTACACCAACGGAATCGTGACTACTGTCGCCAACCGCCATGTAAGCAGATTTGAATTCACCCTCTTGTATGTGCTGTTAATAGTTGTGCCCTTGAATAACATGTGCGGTCAGAGATTCCTCAGAGAGAGATTATTAAGAAACAGATAAGAGTAAGATCAGCCCCTAGATTAAATCCCCGTATTTGATTACTTGTAAATGTAGTCCTGTAAATAAACCCATACTGGAAAGCACACATCTCATCATTCGAGTTGTTAGTTACCTTTCCCCGACGTAAGGCTGCGGCCGGCCTTCGACTTTGAGATAGGAGATGAGATGCCCTACCAGCTGAGCTAACCACGGTGGAACCTGAGATCAGCCCTACTTCTGGCCTCGAGGTGAGTTAATCTGCCTTCTTTTCACCAGAACTCTTCTTCCCTTTCTTACCTTGTTACACTGTCGAGTCCATCTTTTCCCCCTTTTAACACTGACGGCCCACTTGGGGCCCCATCTTTTCCTCCTTCCTTACACTTTTGAGTCCTTCTCCCCCCTTTCCCATTGTAATAATTTGTTATGCAGAAAATAAAGGAATTGAAATATTGTATTTATGCCTTAATGATGAGTTTAGTTTTGATTATTTTAATGTACTACGTGACTACTCCAATAATTTGTATGCTGGTCTCACTAATGTACATTTGAACATACTGCAAGGAGTGTTCAATACAGCCGCTTGTCTAGTATGCAATGCCACTAAATACTGTCACATCACTCCTCTTCTACGTGATTGTCTACACGGGCTTGGAATCACAGAAAGAGTTCAGTTTAAAAATTTTCTAATGGTATATAAGGCACTAAACGAACTGGCACCATCATACTTGAATGATCTCTGCGTGAGGGACAATCTTACTCAGAGGCAACTCACGCTCAGGTCGGCTAAGTCTGATGCGTCGAACAGAATAGTTAAACCCTCTCGTATGAATACTGCTAAATTTGGAGACAGGGCTTTCAATGTACTGGGCCCACATTCTTGGAATGACCTTTCATTTGGTTTGAGATCAGAAAACGATTTTTAAACCTTTAAGAAAACTCTAAAAATATATCCATTTAAAAGAGGCTACAAACTTTAAAAAATTGTAAAGCGCCCTTGAGGTGAGTTTAATCATTAAACGGTGCTCAGAAGAATTGAACATTTATTATTATTTTAAAACAAAGTAAAATTTGTTCTTTATAATTTACTGGTAGTTTTACCCTGCTTCGTACTGGTTTAACAACACTTTTGTCTTATTGACCAGTTGAAAAATATGAAGCAAAAAATATGGCATACCTATGTCTTCTTTTGGGACAGAAATAAATATTTGAAAGCTCAATAGCTCATGTTGGAAATGATGATGTGAATTAAACATAATTGCTTTGACTTTGAAATTTCAGACAGAAAAATCTATGCAAATTTCATGATGTTTTATTTTATTAAATTTGATGAATTTGTTGTTTTATTTGTTACATTACTATTTTACAGTGTAAGTATAGATTTGATGGAAACTAAGCCCAAAACGAATTTTAGTTGACAACATTAATGAAAAGTTTTCCATGAGTTTATAATTTCAGAACAGATAGTTTGACCAAACAACTGCCTCCAGTAATTACTCATGTGTTTGTTTTTCTGGTTAACTGATCGCATCGCATAATTAAACCGAAGCGAGTATATCCACCAGTCGAGAGGCGGCATTACCTGTTTGGACACATGTAGCAATTTGTCAATTGACATCTCCCAAGGAATCTGCCATTAATCTCAAACTAGAACTAATTAAAACGTCACCTTGCACGCGCGCATGTGATCGACTTCTCGCTAGAGCCAGGAGAAAGAAAAAAAACTGTTGAAATTGTTCGATAGAAAAAAGTCGGCTCGAACCCACCCGCAAAGCATAGTTTCCTCTTATAAATATCTCTTATCACCTCACAGACTCTTCCAAATGCTCCCGAGGCACCTGCCTATAAATCAACAACACACAATCATGCGTTTGCCGTGAATATTTAAGGTATTAGACACACTTTTGGATATAAATTAATTTGTCCCGACATTTTACATAGTTCCGAGGTGAGACAACAACCGAAGTACCGTGTATTGAATTTCACGTTTTAATTTATAAAGAAAATTCGCTGTTGTCGAAATTTATTGTTTTTTTGTCGTTAATAAATTTTCAATCAGTCATGTCTTTTGTTATCTCCTGACAACGCGGCAATATAATTAATCTATCTTCTATCTTACCTGCATAGTTTATTTTAGTTGTTTATATCTTAGTTGCGCCACGTTTTGGTTACCACCGCTATTAACGCGTGCTTTTCTATCACCGCAGAAATTAAAATGTTATTTGGTTAAGGGGAACGGCTGCTCTGCCTGTTTCATACAAAACTGAATTGTGGATTGGAGGCCAAAATACCCACCCAAACTGAATGATCTATTTTTTTTTTAAATTAAAGGTTTGGTAAATATTTAGTACGAATGAGAAGTATTTTATTTATTTTTGTTTTGCCTTATAAAATATCGGCCATTAAAGGAATTGATTTTTCGCGATTTAAAGGCATCTTTAACAGTTATTTAGCGGCTAACGGTGATTTAAAAAAAGTTTCAACCCATCTGCTTTGAAAATACAATGAAATATAAAATAAGCCTTATGGCGGGCTTTAAATTAATCATCGAAGAAGACAATATTAACACATCCCAACTGAACCACGAACCCGAAAAAACAACAGAAAATAAAAGATTTCAGTCGCATCTGGGACTCGAACCCAGCACCTCCACCTATCCGGGGTAACCGCTTAACCAACTTAGCTAATGAGACCAGTTCAATTTACGCCATTTACGAGGTTTACAAACTTCAATATAAAAAATTTATTGAATATTTCTTTCCAGACTTGTAAAATAAGTCATTAGATGTCTCATATGAATAAAAAATCGGGTAGGTATATCCAAGACTCTATTCCGATTGCAATTGTGTTCGGGTAGAACTTTGCGGTCATCATAAGGGTAGCAGCCAATAATATGGGATTTAAAAATGGAGGATAATATTAACAAGTCTTGAACTTGAAGTATGATATCGGTGTAGATGGAGTAAATTGAACTGGTCTCATTAGCTAAGTTGGTTAAGCGGTTACCCCGGATAGGTAGAGGTCCTGGGTTCGAGTCCCAGATGCGACTGAAATATTTTTATTTTCTGTTATTTTTTCGGTTTCGTGGTTCAGTTGGAATGTGTTAATATTATCTCCTTCAATGATTAAATATTACAATGAGGTTTACAAACTTCAATAAGTTGTAAAAAATAAATTGAATAGGACTTTAAATTAAATTAAAAACGACCAATTTACGGTGGAACACAAATTTGCCGTACAGAATTTAAAATATCGACCAGAAAAAACCTTTTTTTTAATGTTTTATTTTTATTTATGTAATCATAATTACATAGCAAATGTGATATATTTTTTTAAAGTACGATAAACCTGCAAATAATTTTCTAAGCTGCCTCTAAAATTATGAAAATTGATTTTTTTCATGGCACATACTTAAAAAATTAAAACAAAAATAAATAAAATGCTTCTCATCGTTTGGATCGGTATTTTGGCTTCAAATCCAAAATTCAGTTTTGTATGAAACTTATTTTTGGATTTGAAGCCAAAATACTCGTCTAAACCTAATGATCCTTTTCTTCATTAAAAAGTATCGTAAATATCTAGTACGGATTAGAAGTAATTTATTTATTTTTGTTTTACATTATGAAGTATATGCCATGAAATAAGATTTTTTTTCATGGCACATACTTTAAAAATTAAAATCAAACTAAATAAAATTCTTCTCATCCGTACTAGATATTTACTAAACCTTAAATTAAAAAATATATACATCATTCAGTTTGGATGGGTATTTTGGCCTCAAATCCAAAATTATGTTATGCATGAAACATTCAGCGCAGCCGTTCCTCTTAAATAAGCTCTATTAATTTAATATGGGTAGATGTTGAAAATGCCGGTCACGTGGCACAACCAACAGAAGACTATTAGAATTACAACATCATCGGGTGGTGTCTTTGGTTTCGATGTACATGCAGAGGTCGTCCAAAGATGGGATGACAACCTGAAAATACCCACTGACTTAGATTACTCAGCTGTACACCAGAGATCTCTTGAAGAAGGGGGATAAAAATTTAGCTTTACGTTTTTCCCCCATCAAATAATAACATCTTTTTCTCATGTTCTACTTCAATTGATGATAAAATATCGCACAAAATAAATTTACTGATTGTAACTAAATTTTAAAAATGCTTTAGCATTATGGTAGATACTCTCAGTATCGCCCTGGTGAAAGACCACCATTCAGAATTGAAACGTTGCTTGAAATGGCTTTTAGCCATGTTTGGAGACCAGTTCTGAATGGCCAGGTATTTTACCACCTTCCTCTTCCCCTTCTCTTTCCCCTCCCCAATACCTTCAGCCTCGCAACATTCCCCAATTGGGAATGCCATAGTCTCACTGGCTCCAAACGGTTGGGAGCAGTTGGGACTCTTATGCGGTATTCATATAAAAAATGCATTATGGTTTTGCAGTACAAAGAAAGATCTCACCTTAGATGGAAAATCTTTAAATCACTTTTTTTTTTCTTATACATAACCATAGATGGACCGTGAAGTCTTCTTATCCCATCTTAATAAATTAATATCAAACAGCATTTCACGCCGCACTTCATCATGTTTGCTCACATTCTAGAATGCATCAATCACGAGGTGTTTTCTTCACTTAAACTTTGTCCATTGTAAGAAGCGCGATGATTATTTTTATTTGGTTTTAGTTTCTCTTTTTTTTTGTTTTAGGTAAGCATAGATACTTATTATGCACCTACATAATACTACCATTTGCTTATAAATACCAGGTTGTGTCCTCATGGCAAGTAATAGTAAAAGTGAAGACATTCTTCACCTGTGACTGGGAAATCCACAGTTTTACAAATGGGTTCTTGATAACTTTAATGAGTCGATTTATTTCTGAAAAGAAACGTTGGATTTAATTGCGCCTTTTCTTCCCTGGTTCATTAGAAAAATCAAATCAAATTAAGCATTATTTTTCTTCTATTCGTATAATCCCCTCTGCCCGTGGCCTCCGTGCGGTCTACATTCTTTTCATTTGACTTTGAGTCGGAAGGTTGCGTGTTGAATTCCCGTTGTAGCGTAAAAATTAGCGTTAAATTACTCGTGGGATGCCTGCCTTGATGGGATATTAATTGTTGTGAGATTTAAATACGCACTGCACTTAGGACCAGGTTAAATAGTGGGTTCTAATTTAAAAAATATTCAGAATGGAAGCAAATTTTGGTTTACCTCTCACCTGCAGAAACGCTACCTTCGTAGCACTGCGGATCTGGACTTCAGTCTTTAGTATCCTGGTAGTGCTACACATTCAATCACATCTTTCGAAAGAAGAAAACTAATGCCTTATCAATAAATCAGAAAACATTTAGGTATGTTTTTTTGTTGTTTCTGAAGCAGGAAAGAGTCTACCAACCGTGATCTCTGGCGTCATGAAATGTGCACAGTTTTTTTCTAGAATTTCTGGATTATCGCAACTACATTCAGCTCGCAACGACACTTCTTTTATGAGGTGTGGAGCTTTAAAATGTACATTATACCTTTTTTCTATGTTTTGATGAAAAATAATTAGAATTTAGTGTCGAAACTTGGCTAAAGCCGGGTCGCAACTTCATGTCGTGTATAAGAAATAAATATCAATGTAAATACAATAACTAAGTCGGTGAAATTTTCGGCACCAACAGACATGGGCCCACCGGAAAATACCCGACAGTTCGAACGGCCGCTGCCATCTACTGGTAGATTATCTAAACACCATTGCAATAACGAATTTACACTTCACAGGTTTATTTTGTTAATTTGTTACACTGGGTTGTAAGTTTCTATAACTCCCCTAACATCCCAAACTGTCCTCCCCACGCCTTAACTAGTATCATATTATTTTAACAATTTATCGTTCAAGTCTTGATTAGATTGGATTCAAAACAAGAAAGCAAAGACACTAATGCCTAATGCATGACTGCGTGTGGCCCGTACAGTAATTCAATTTCAACAATCAATATAAACACGTGTTTTCAATTGAACGTAAATACGCTTTTAGTACATATAATAAAAATTGATTTATCTTATTAATCTAAGCCAATTTTTCAAGAATTATGTGAGATCCACCTGCTTCGATTACTCGGGATAATTTGCTCAGCCTCCAGTCATAAATCCCGACTCATCCGTGATTTATAATTGAAACGATTTACAAATCGCTTTGGCTTAATCCGAGATTAAACAACTGTGGAGGGTCAACAGCCGCGACAATGGAGACAAATTATTTTTTGTTATTTAAAATACATTTTACACATTATTAGTAATGGTATTGCGCGTTAAAACATAAACGTCAGTGGCGTGCATCGCTTTATGACCAAGGATAGGCTGCAATCTTGTCTATTGAAATTACATACCTATTTTGGTGGCCGTTTCCTAGACGGGCAAATGATAATTAAATTAGCTTATCTATATGCGTTCTAATGCAATTTGTCTTTATTTTTTATTAAACTCGAGCATTACATCATCATAAAAAAAGTTCTGAGTCATGTTTTTTTTAAGGTAGGCACAACTTTTTATCCTTTACAGACTGCACTCCACTGATAAACGTTGGTTCTAATAACTTATAAACTATCAGAGTTATCCTTGTAGGGCGAGAAAAAACACTTTTCTACGATGTAACACGTCTTCTATAAATAGTCCGATCACTATCGGGTTTTGGAATATTTTAAAGATTTATTATCAAAAACTCAAATTCGAAACCGCAATATTGTGATTACCAAACTTAAATAGACGCCCACCACCAAACTTGTTGAAAATCGCAAACGCGAATATCGAAAATTGTAAAAAAAAATGCTCGGAAAAAATGCCGGTTGTCTGGTTTCGACCTTTCGACAATTAAACGCACCGGTAATTTCACATGATATTTATAAATACTAATAACAATCCAAGAATCCTTAAATCATCATTACAAAGACACCGAGACATTTAATTGTCGTCAGCTCATGGAGAATAATATATCAATGCGTCAGTTTGCAATGTCAACTCCTCCATGAACTATGAAAATATCTAACGAACTATAAAAAAAATGATATGTATTTTTTTTATATAATTACCTAGCAGAACTTTTGTTTGACAAATAAATCGTTTTTAAATTGAATATATATGTTATAAAACAAATTAACTTCAAATAACAATGAAGTTCTACAAATTAAACTTGAACACAATAAATAACAATAAAAAAGATGAATATTATTGTTTGATTCATATTTAGCAATGAATAAAGAAAACATGAAATGCGATTTGGGCGTGTGTCGTGATCTAAAAGTCTGTCCATTCGGACCTTAAAATTTGAACACAAAAATTATGTCTACATCATTGTTTCATTTCGATCAAATGTAATGTCAATATACAATGCAGGCAGTGTAAGAGAGACAGAGTGCTGTATTTTCATCGACTCTTTCGGTGTTAGAATCAAAAGGTATTAAATCAAAGGCACGCCGGTTTCCATTTAAATCTATACGGAAGGCACTTCAAGTGTGCATTCTTTATTATATATTTATAAATACTTTGATAAAAAAAATTACGAGAGTATCGTACAAGAGTCCCAACTGCATGAAGCCAGTGGGACTATTCCCCATTTGAGGTATGTAAAAGTTGTGTTGAAATACAGGGTGTTAAGAGATATATCTGACTTAATTTAACCAGTAATTCCTGACCTTATTTGGAGTAAAAGCATTTCACAATTAGGGTCGTTGTAGGGGGTTGGGCGGTCACTTGGCTTAGTGTCCAGTGTTGAAACGTAAAAAAAATTAAGTTTTTTTTTATGTGAATACCGCACAAGAGTGCCAACTGCTCCCGTCTGGAGCCAGTGAGACTATGGCATCCCCAATTGGGGAATGTTGTGAGGCTGATGGTAGTGGGGAGGGAAGGAGAAGGGGAAGAGGAAGCTGGGAAAATACCTGACTATTCAGATCTGGTCACCAAACAAGGCTAAAGGCCATTTCAAGTGACGTTTCAATTCTGAATGGTGATCTTTCACCAGGGCGATACTGAGAGTATCTTCCACTCTGGAACGTGCACAAATATTATTTTTAATTAATTAATTGTGAAACAACACAAATGAATTAAATAAAATTTACTTGGGATTTGAACCCCCGACCTTCGGATTCGTAGTCGAGAGCCTTACCCCTCGACCATGGAGACCCTCAAACATTTCATAATAATAATTTCAAAGTATTTAAAAAAAAAAAAAAACTACGACAAACGTCCGAAAGACAATTCCTAATCGGGAATCTCTGATTAAAGTAAGTCAGGTACGTCTCTTAACACCCTGTATACTGTGATGACTTGATTAAAAAAAAAAAAATTATTATTTACGTATGTTGAAATTGCCATTATTTTTGCTTGCTCGATATTAATTCCTAGCTAGAACATATCACCTATTATAAAGAATTTAATTTATTCTAAAATATATTTCGCCTTTTTCTTGGTAATGAATGATGTTTGGATAATTTCTATATTGCCGGTTTTGGGGGAAATCACCACAAGCGCACTAACGGCCGTTCTTCCCAACCCTACTGAGCAACCAAATTTTTTCCTCAACACTCTTCAAATGCACAAATACGCTCCTCCCAATGAAACTCTCGATCAAATTTACAATCAATTTAAGATATCGATTTTATCTAGAATAGAGAACTAGTTATAAAAAGTGTTAACAGGGTGAAAAAATATCACCGAAATGTGAAATTTTACTCGATCCAAATATTGAATGACAGATTTATTTTCGTTTTTGAATGTCAAAAACATGTTTTTTGTGTGTTTTAAAAATCAAGAGAACCTACTTATTTTACTTATTATAAGCTACGTTTTGTCTTATTTTTCACGGAGAAAAAATGTCAAATATACGAAACGAATAATGTACTTTCGCGGCATTAGCAAAAGTCAAGTTAACACTTTATTATCAACATATTTTTAACGCGTACGTTTGTGAAAGTATAATATGTTAGTTTATGTATTAGTTTTTAAAACAAATTAAGTTTATTCACAGTTAATACAATATTAACTCATCTCTATTAATTTTACGTTGAAAGTTTTTATTTTAATGTCATTTTATTGTCTATAAAAGTGGGCGGGCACTATTTTATTGTATATGAAAGTGGGCCGGCAGCTTCATAGACAATTTAGAATGTTAAACGATAAAAATGCCTGGAAACAGGCAAACAGAGGTCTCATTCGAAAAGTTGGGAAGAACGGCTCTTACTTTTATAACCATTTTTTTCAACGTTTTTGATTGAAATATAAGGGAACGTGATATTTATATTTACAAGAATTCA
Organism: Halesus radiatus; assembly: GCA_022606495.2. Classification (NCBI taxonomy): domain Eukaryota; kingdom Metazoa; phylum Arthropoda; class Insecta; order Trichoptera; family Limnephilidae; genus Halesus; species Halesus radiatus. The sequence goes on from JAHDVE020003580.1 coordinate 69,946, forward strand.
AACCACGAACGAAGCACTTAAACCAACAGATAATAAAACTATTTTCCGTCTTATCAAAGCTGTATGGTGAATTACAAACAAACTTGGAACAATGGAAATGTGAATAAATTCGAATTAGACATTTATATTCCTGAGACGAATCAATTTTTAAAATACATAAAGCCATTATTTTCATGACCATCGTTAATGTTTCTACACATCTAATAATAAAATATTGAATATTATCAGGGCCGTATGACCTTTCAACTTTAAAATGAACAGAGGCGGACTAGGGTGGAATAGCTAGGACACTGATCCTACGCGTGATATCTGAAGGGCGCAAATATCGGTAAAAAAATGTAATAGAATTTGATTCTCATCGCAGAGCAAAACGTGACATAAGATAGACACGAACCTTTTTAATGCATCATAAAACGTTGGTTTAATGTAAAACCGGAAAACTGTGCCTGCTCTTGCACTGATGTTTTTAATGCATCATAAAACGTTGGTTTAATGTAAAACCGGAAAACTGTGCCTGCTCTTGCACTGATGTTTTGAAAGCACTAAAATCTGAAACAATTGTTTTTAAAATCGACCTGCGGCGCAATTCAATAATTTGTTCGACTTTTGCTTTCCAATATATTATAGTGAAGGAAATTCTATTAAACAATTACTAAAATTCATAGCTAGCACATCTAATTCAAATCAATATTAAAATAAGAATAGCAAGTGCAGTCTGTCTTAGACAAAAGTAGAAGGCGCTGCAATCGTTCAAAGGGTATGAAATGACAACACCAAAATGGCTCATAGGAAAATCAAAGTATGTTTTAAAAATCACAATGGTCCAAATGCATATTTTTTTTACTTTAACCATACGGTCTTCAAAAATTAGTGGTACCTACTTTCCGAAAGGAGATGATTCTACATTATAATATTCTAAGACAATTTTATATTCGAACTTTTTTTCTTTTTTTTATCTGAATACCGCACAAGAGACCCAACTGTTCCCAACCGTCTAGAGCCAGTGAGACTATGCCATCCCCAATTAAGGAATGTTGTGAGGCTGAAGGTATTGGGTAGGGGAAGGAGAAGGAGAAGGAGAAGGGGAAGAGGAAGGTGGTAAAATACCTGGCTATTCAGATCTGGTCACCAAACACGGCTAAAAGCCATTTCAAGCGACGTTTCAATTCTTAATGGTGGTCTTTCACCAGAGTGATACTTAGAGTATCTTCCACTCTGGAACTAGCGCAAATATACTATATATTATTTTTAAATGAATTAATTTGTGAAAGAGCAAATTAATTAAATTAAATTTACTAGCGCACGCCGGGATTTGAACCCACGACCTTCGAATTCGTAGTCAGGAGCCTTACGCCTGCCGTCAATTATTCAGAAAAAAATAAAGTTGTATATTATTTAGCAAAGTTTTTTTTGTATTTCTGAAATGTATGTATCAAAATACCCATTTATTAAATTTTAAATCAAAATAAAACAAAATCTAATTCACAGATCAAAACTATTCATATAAATAAATATAAAATATAAAATAAATATTCATATAAAAAATATAAATATAATCGAGTTATGTTATTTTGGATTGTTTCTTTGAAACGAAACGTCAAACTCTAATGTGAAAAAAAATTTATCTGAAGGAGAAATTTCAAAGACAAATTGAATAGTTCGGTGGTGCCACAGTAGTGAAAAAAAAATTGTTCCACTTTATTAAATGTCTACATTTTATTGCCAAGCTATACCTATACTTACGTGATTACTTACGGTTATTTTGTGGTACTTTTATCGTGGAATAAACAATAAATACATTTAAGGTTCTATAATACAGGGACATCCCTAGCATGGCTGGCGAAAATCACCCCAAAAACTGTTCAACAACCTTAAATTCGTGTAATTAATAAATTAAATTTAAATTTTTTTTTTAAACGTGGGTAGAAAATTCATCTAAGTGTTTCTTTAAATAAAAATTTGTATTTAGAAGTACCTATATGTTGTGATTAAAAATATAATAAAAGTGAGAAAATGAAAAAATAATCCCAGTTAATAATCCCAGGCGTCGTGAGTTCAATTCCTCGGCCAGCTAAGTCCTCCATCCCGACACAAGTAACATCTTACGCTTACTGTGATGGTAGTAGGAGATTTTCAAATATTGACAGGTTATTCGTATCCTGGGAATGTTCTTTCTTTTAAAAAAAAAATTATAAACTGAGTGGAAACATGCATACAAATACAAGTAAATCAGAAAACACGATTCTTGCTTGCGTAGTGGTGTACTGTGGGTCAAAAAAAATTTGCTATTTAACGTTTCGATAACAATTCATTTTATTTTTACTAACTATAACTATAAACTAACTAACTATGATATTTTTACTCGTTTTATTTTTATTTTTCTGCCTTTCCGGAAAACATTTCTTTTTTGACACTTTTCTCTAAACAGCTCCTATAGAAGTGCTAGTTGCTGGTGTAGAACTTGCACTCATTTTTTCGATTCAAAGTATGTATCTATAAAGATTATAACTTCCATCATTTGACTGATCAGTGGTTTACTAAGACCGGATTCTATTTTTGATTCGATTTTTTAAATTACAACTTAATTTTACCGACTATCTCGACTTAATCAAATTGCGATGACAATATTTGAAGATTATGATAAACGTCGCTACCAGTGGCATGCATTGGTCTATGACCAAAGGTAGGCTGTGCGTAGTTTTTCGAGTTCGGGTATGAAATGTGCACTAAATATTTAAAAAATATTATATTAATATATCAAATGAATATACTATAGACTAAATTAAATAAGTATGGAGGTCGAACGCTTGAATATATGGTAACAGTGATTTAATTTTTTTTTATGAAAACTTTAAATTGGAGGAAAGTGAGAGGCCTTATGTCAAAATGGTAAAATTATGGATAATAAATGAACAATCTATGTATCTTTGAATATTTAAGTGTACCAACCTTAACATGTATCTATGTATAATTAATAATTAAGTTATGTGATTCCTGTAATAATTAAGTTAAATGTAAGTAATAATAATAATAATAATAGTTGGATGATTTGTATAGCGCCGTTTTTGTGAAAAATCACCTCAACGGCGCTGTACAAATATTTCTTAGCTAATTATGTACAAACAGATACAGAAAAAACATACTTACCTGGTAGGTCGCTTCAGATGAACACAGTTTTAGAAAAATTTATTTATAGAGATGATAGTTTTACATAGTTATTTGTTTCTCCTTTTCTATTGATGTTAAATTTATTAGATGATTGGTGGCACAAGAAGAGGTGGTATTTATTGAATTATTGGTATTAATTTTTAGGACTGGAAAGTATTCATAAAATGAATTTTAGGACTCGAAAATATCTATAAAATTACCTTAAAAAGCGTAAGAAGCTTTTAATAAATATTAACTTTTTTTTTTTACACTTTGGTTATTTACAGTGTTGCGGGCTGTGGATGCATTTGCGCACCGATGCATGAATTTTTAATTTAATTTAATTATTTTATTTTATTTTATTTATTTATTTAATGACTTTAGGTAAGTACTAACCGGCTAGACTAGCTAAGCAATTTACAGGTGAATTTCTTCAATTTATGGATACGATTTTCGTGCTTATTTTTAAGTTAAAAAAATATACCTATATATATTTAAAAAAAAGAATACCATCAATTTATGTATGCATTATTATAAGGCTAAATTGATTTTGGTAGAACCTGCAGCCAAGCTGTCATGGGACCGCTTTGTGGGACTACATATTTAATTCTTCTTGTACTATGTTTGTAAAAAATATGTATATGTACATATATCACCTTCCGCTTATTATTATGGCCAACTGAATAAATGAGCGTACAATTTCCTTACTAAATTCATGATTTTTTTTTAAATTAGATTTTTTTTTTATTTAAAAATTATACATATAAAATAATTAATAGTACAGATATATCTTAATAGCTAATTACAAAAAAAGTATAAATTTATTCAACAAAAAGTACTCAACTCAATAGAGAAAGATTTCTCGTGTTAGAGTTAGGGAGAACCGCCATCTAGCGACAGTAGTGAAAAAATAAATTAATAGAAATAAAAGTACATCAAGAATGTAATATAGATAATTTTAGCCTTGTTGTACACGATAGTTACTACAAAATAGAAGGCCAAAAAAAAAAATGATACTATAATTCCAACAAGATGTATCGTATGTTTATTTTTTTCTATAATTTCTTCTTATGGTACTTTTCTTTTAATGTAGGCACAGCTTTTCAGCCTCTATGGACTGCACGCCACCGGTCGCTAGTATCGCTACGCACTCAACATCCAAATATTATCGTCACAAACCAGTTCGAACCCGTTTGACGCTTGCTTGCGACACTATCGGTGTACACAAATACATTCAAACGTGCGCTCTTTAAATGATTTGCAGTATGTAGATTGTAGGTTCTAAATTGAAATGATTGAATGAGTAATTAATTAACAATTTGTGTTCGGTTTATAATGATATGGCCTCTTATAAAATAAACACAGATTCAATAAAAACGCAATAAACAACGATACATCGAATCTTCATATTATTTCTCGGAGGTCTTAAAACGCAATGGTTTTCTCTTCAGCAACGGTAATTGAAAATAAGAATAATTGGACGTGTTTTGTAAATTAAATTGTGCTTAATAATTAATCTTTCGTTAATTTCGACTTGAGAGAGAGAATCAATTAAAAATATGGCCAGAAAAATTATCGGATCCGATCGGTAACGCCCCGGCACAGGGCAAAAGTCATAACGCTTCCCAAAATGTTTACGTTTATTATTATAAACAAATGAAACATAAAACACATTAACAGCTTTTGTTTTAATGTGGGTAAATCTACTAAGGTAAAATACGTTTCCAATTATGTCCAATTTCATCTTCCTCTACCAGTTTCAGTTCATACCAGCACTCCATTGTGCAGAATTGCTTCTTTCGACATTTGTTTTATTGGTGACTACCGCATTCAATCCTGCTATTTTTTATGCCATGCTTTTGTTATTTCTGCATTCACCCTTACTTCAATGTCCTTATCCGCATTTCCGTCTTTTGTAAAACATGCTTCCCAAATACACAAACTGATACGACGATGATGAGAAAAGATGGAATAAGGTAGGGAAGATGAATGGGGGGGGGGGTGATGTGTGGAAAGGAATTTTAGCGAGAGACACTGAGACGTCAGAATGAATAGATTTGGGATAAGTACTAGTAAGTACCATTTAAACGGCTGAAGGCAAAGATCACGTGACGCTTTTGTCACCAGCGTAGTTCACTGCCATCCACGTTTTTTTTTCGCGGAAATTTGACTGCTGTAAGCAATTTATAAAAAGAGTCAAACTAAATACTCTAACAAAATATTCAGTTTTTGTGAGCAAGCCGAACCTTTCTTACTTATTTGCTGTTTTCCTTAAATTGGCGGCAAGCCTAGCTGGCTCCTCGCTCCTCTTATTTCGGTTTATTCCCTCTGCGTGTTAGGTCATCTCTATGTATTATTTGCTATGTGGTGGTAAAGAATTTTATGTGGTAGAGGATCCACACAAAGAGTCGTGGCAAGGGTTTCTTTATGAGATAGAAAGACGAATGAGTGGATTTCATGAGCAATTCTACGTTGTCCCACATCATCACTATCTCCAACCTCAAGTTAAACTATGCTGGACAAGTAAGTGGCGTTGGAAACAGAATAACATCGTATGGCGTCCTTGGTTGGGAAAGAGAAGCAAAGGCCGCCAACAGATGATATGAGCCGATGACTTGAAGAGAACTGTCAGCCTAGGACGGGTAAGAATCGCCAAGAATTAGCAAATCTTGAGATATATCAAGAAGACCTAAGCAACAGAAGAGAAGAACAAGACGATCTAAAAGTTAGAGAAGGTGGAAGAGGGTTTGAAGAGATTTTAGAGGGCTGGAAAGGGTGGTATCTACCGCCCTTTCCAGGTAGGAGAGGGTAGGTAAAGGTTGTTCAGGGCAGATAAGGTTGATTATAAACTAGGTGTCTTGTATAGGGCTAACAGATTCTTCAAAAGTGACTAACTACTAACCCTGTACAAATCACAACTACATCTAACAGTTGAATTTGGAAGTCACCTCTGAGCTGGAGCTCCCAAATACTTGATGAACATCCTTGATTCTGTGCAAAGGAGGGCGGTTCGTCTGATTGACAATGCGTTGAACAGAACGACTGCCATCTCTAATGAACAGACGCAATGTAGTCTGTTCTACAGATGATTTCAATGGAGCCTGCTCGAAGGAGCTAGCAGCGTCGATCCCCTCCGGGCCGGTGCACGTGCGTGAAACTCGACGGACAGGAGCGGAACATCCGTTCACAGTTGATGTTGGCTTCATGAGAACGGGTTGTTTTGCCGACTCGTTTTTGTGTAAATTGACGAGCTACCGGCATCTGTCTTTCCACCTACGTTTAGGCCCCCATTAACAAATCCCCTCCTTAACCCGCCTCACAATGTTGCTCAACCGGGTAGCGATATAGTTCCCCTGTATGTATTCTGTACATACAGGGGCGCTCTTGTCAGGTGTCACTTAAAAAAAAAAGATTAGTGGGAAAATTATTTATAAATTTAACAGTTAGATAAAAAAAAATAAGCACACCCAGTAAACTGAATTATTTTTTATAATACAAACTAATAGGCATACCTAATAAGTTCTTGGGCAAGTTTTATAATCTCAATTCCGTATGAAATAGAATTTAATTTATTTAAATTCCGCCGTAGAAGATTGAAAACTCGTTGAACAAACACTACTAATTTGTGGGCGGGGATCCTCTGATTTATTCCAATCGAAATCATCTCAAGGGCTGTACGAATAACGAATCTCATAATATATCTGCTGATCGTATTGCTTGTAGCTGTAATCCTGTAATACAACTCGCTTCAGTACAATAAATAAATCAAACACAGTTAAAAGTGAACCACGGCTTTATCAATAATAATTTGTTTTAAGAAAACGGGTTGAAATACGATATTATTTTTATTATCGGTAATGTTAAATTTAAGATCAGATATCTCAGGAAAATAACGCTTTTGTAATTATTATTATCTTTTCAATGTCACCATAAATTAATACGTATAAAATGAAATTATTTTTGAGTACTTTTAATTTTTGTTTTTAGTACATTCGGGTGTAGTTAGTATCCATAGCTGTGGCGTGCATTTCTCTATGACCAAAGTTACGCTGTGCGTAGTTTTTCAAGTTTGGGTATGAATGGTGCATTGATTATTTTTGAAAATGGACAATTTATTATCGTCTTACGATTATTGATGTGGTAAGTTGAATAAGATCGTACAAGTTTCTTACCAAATTCACGGAAAAAAAAACATTTTGAACAAAAATTTGTCCCATTTTTCTACTCTTCATTTTTTTCCTGGGGTAGGCACAGGTTTTCAGCTTTTATGGACTGCTATGCCTTTCTGTTTAGGCAAATCTCGAAATACTGGTCACTTAAAATTGTTCTGTTTATTGGTAAACTGACCTCAAGGCCAGTTTATATAATTATCATCTATTACCTGTTTTTTTAACGTATTCACAAAAAAATGTATAATAATTGATTCAGGGTAATAATTCTAACGTATATTTTAGCAAACCATTTTTTTTTTAAATTTAATTTTACAAGAGAAAAAAATACAATACAAAAAAGCCCCGATAAACTACTTTTTTGTAGTTCACTCTATTCCGATTGCAATTGTGTTCGGGTAGAACTTTGCGATCATCGCAAGGATAGCAGCCAATAAGATGGAATTTAAAAATGCAGGATAATATTAACAAGTCTTGAACTTGAAGTATGATATCGGTGTAGATGGCGTAAATTGAACTGGTCACATTAGCTAAGTTGGTTAAGCGGTTACCCCGGATGGGCAGAGGTCCTGGGTTCGAGTCCCAGATGCGACTGAAATCTTTTATTTTCAGATGTTTTTTCGGTTTCGTGGTACATTTGGGGTGTGTTAATATTATCTTCTTCAATGATTAGAGATTTTTAGTGTTTCGGAATAGATCAATTTTATTTCAAATTTCTTCTTTATATATTTGTGTAGTTACATGACATAGGAACAGAGTATTTAATTCTCTTACTTTAAACTCTTTAAATATTAGTTTTGAAGGATATAATTTTTTTTTTTATTATTTTAATTATTAGTTTTTGTGCGATGTAAAGCGATTGTGTGTATGAGTTTTATAAGTATCACCCCATTCTATTATACCATAATAAATTATATATTGACAGAAAGTAAAGTAGGTCATTCTAAGTAGTAGTTTTCATTCGTACATTACATTGTTTGGATGTTGACCATTAAAAACATTAGTGATTCATTTTTAAACAATTTTTTGTGCTGCAATTGACACAAAGCAAAGTCAAAAGTATATTTTTTGTTCACTTTACTATAACAACAAAATAGCTTTCAATGTACAATCTGAAATTTAATAGTACACAAAAAATGAGGGCGCAGCGATCGTTTAAAATGATATCACTGTAGAAAAATTATTTTAATTTTTAAAAAAATGCAATGGTCCAAGTACATATTTTTTGCTTTAACTAAACGGTGTTCAGAAATCAGTGGTACGTTGTGAAAGGAGATGATTTTACGACATATTTTAAGACAACTTCACTTTATCATTATTTAACACTTTGAAAGATGATTTTTTCGTATTTCTAAAATGTATGTAACGGAATAACCATGTATTAGATGTTAGATAAATAAAATAAAAAAAGAAATTCACGGATGAAAACTATAAAATTTAAAAAAAAACGTTAAAAAAATAATTACGATTATTTGCTTTGTTTCTTTAAAACGAACTGACAAATGAGAATATGTGAAAACATTTGAATGTGAAGAACATATTTCAAAGATGAAGTGAGTAGCTTGGTGTTGCCATATTAATGACATTTTGTAGTTCCAAAATAATAAATATCTACAATTAAATGCCAAGCGAGTCTGTCAACTTAATCTAGAAATTTAATAAGGTGGAACTAAAAACTTTCATTAGTATGGCAACACCGGTTTTACGACAAAATACATTTTAGGTTCAAATGTGATGTTATGATTGACTTCCGAATCTGACAAGTTGGCTGGACGGGAAAAATGACTGAACTCAATAATTTACGCTTATAATTACGCTTAATAGTGTACGCTTTTTCCTCGTATTTTTTATTTTTATTTAACATCTAATAAATTGCTTATCTGCTATGTACATTTAAAAAACACAAAAAAAAATCCTTTCCGTGATATAATCTCAGAAGTGTTAAACAATAACAATTTCGAAAGTTTTATTTCCTTAGAAAAGCGATGTAAAATCATCTCCTTTCGGGAATTACCAGTAATTTCGGAATACCGTTTGATATTGATGTGAAAAATGCCTATTCACTTGAACTGGGATAGTGCTTTCTTTAAGTTTTATCATTTTTCTTTTCAACTAGTTTCAACCACCTTGGTATTGCCATTTATACGATGTACCTACTTAATTTAATATTTATTTTTCCGACATCTTTTTCTTCCAGCAAAAATGTTGAGAGCAACTATAATAGGTACACACATAGTGTTTTAAAAAATTACGAAAGAAATGTACAAATATTATGTTTCTGTCTAATCATGCTTTATACGTAGGTACGTTTTTATTATTTTTAATTTTTGCGTATTTATTATTATACCTGCATTTTTTTTTTCAAAAAATATATTATAAGCACCTATTGTCCACTATCAAAAGCTTTAGATGACCGGTTTGAATCTTTGGAACTTCAAACTACTTTTTCAAAATATACAACAGATGGCGTACTTGATCGCATATTGTGGGCTCGGAGGTTCTTTCTTTTATCCGTGATTAAAGGATTTAAAAAAGGGATTACAGAGTATTACTAATTTACTAGTAGATGCCTATTGCAGTCCTGCAATTGGTTTGTATTGCGAAGTCAACCGCGACTACATTGCAGGAAGATACCCACCCGATTTGATCCACTCTGAGCCTTACTCTCTTCGAAAGTCGATACGCTTACGGTGTTTTTTGGCAAGCCAACGCGTGGACCGCTCCGTTTTGACTGCCATTCAACGAACCACATTAGTACGAATTCAGACTCGCTTAGCCAAAATGAGCCTTGCGGTGTTTGAATGTCGACAGGCGATTCAATCAACTTTAGCGAGACACGACCGGCGGAATCGAAGTGACATTCATTTTTGAGCAAACGTATACCTTTGTGTGTTTTGAATGGAAGGGGAGCTTGGGTCATTTTCAGCCTGGCTGACGAAGTCTGAAAAATCTGACTCTTAAAGTATTATCACTAATTTATAAAATACATTACAATTTAAAGTTTAATTACATTATAATTACATCGTAAAGTTAACAGTTAGGCTTACAGAATTCAATACTTCATTTTTGTGAAAGCACTATGGATACAACACAATATAATAATGTAGGTATAAGGTCACACCACAATAAGAGCGTCGCTGCACTGCGCGTCGCATTAATATGAAATATTATTTTCACTGTTTTGTATGAAATAAACCACATCAGAAGAGCGCTTCACTGCACTGCACCGTGTGCGGCGGCGGAGCTGCCTCCGAGAGAATATTATGACGTGCAGAGACGCAACACTCAGTGCCGCTGACACCAGTGCGGTATAGTGCGCTACACATCACTGCGAATCAGTATCCAGTCGGCATTCGACGTTCAACACATTGTGCGAACGTATTAACTACAATTTCAGGACTAATTAAAATTTTTCAGAAAAAAATCTGAATTTTTGGCATAATAAGCCAAATGCTTTCTCTGATACCCTACGAGCACGGCTTTGCCCATAATTGTATATATTTTTTAATTCATTGTCTAATTTTGTACCAGGATAAGGTACCGTCTTTAAGGGAAAAGCTTCGTCACCTATTATCACCAGTGGCGTCCATGAAAGCTGGAAAGCTGTACCTACCCTAAGAAAAAAGAATTATAAAAATTTAAAAAATTGATTTTTTTTTTCTATAAATTTGTGAATACATATTTTGAATGTCGCAGTCGTTCTACGTTGATAAATTTATACTTTTAGTTGCAACCTGAATTATAGCAATACATTTGACTTCCTCACGCACGCATCCCCATACGCTTTGAAATAGTAAGACTGCATTGCTAGTAATTTGTGCACAATTATAAATTGTTTGTTTCGAAATTAGGGACATAATGTTTTTATCCCTCCACTAAAGGTTTTACTAATTTCATAAATACATAGTTTTTTTTAGTTTCCAAAACTACAGCTAGGTTAATAATAATAATCGGATTATTTTTATAGCCCCGTTTTTGTGAAAAATCACCTCAAGGGCGCTGTACAAATATTACTTCCTATTCTTATATTATTCTTATATTATGTCTATTCTATGATTTTTTTTTTGTTTTTTAACATTTATTTTCTCTTTTTGGACAGGCTATTGAAGAAAAAAATTATAATTAAAACATAATGATCATCGACTTTTTCATTAAATATTTTATTTATTTAATCTTTATAAATAAATAACATATTTTTTTAAAAATACATATTTATTATACATAGCACATATTTTTAATGGTTCGATTTATTTCCTAGTAGTAATTTCTACCAACCAACCCTTAGTAGGAAAATGAACATGGTATAATAATAATTATTTTAACGTTCTCCAGATAGTTTGACTTTTCACACGTAATGTATGAAAGTCAGTTAAGCAAATTTGTATAATAATACGTAAGTATTTTAGAAAAATGTCTCGGGTGTGAAAGAGATAAGGGAAGGAATTAAAGAGGGTGGGAGTTAACGAAAGAAGAAAAGAAGTTATTCACTTGCCATGAATTGACCGGTCAGTGGCTGAGTTGACATCTCGTCTAGACCCACCCACGCGTCGTGAGTTCAATACCTCGGCTAGCTAAGTCCTCCATCACGACACAAGCAACATCTTCCGCTTACTGTGATGGTAGTAGATTTTCAAATATTGACAGGTTATTCGTATCCCGGGAATAAGTACCGGGCTAAGTCCTCCATCATGACACAACCGATATCTTCCGCTTACTGTGATGGTAGGAGATTTTCACATATTATCAGGTTATGTTTAACCTGAGAATGTTTGTCCTTCTTTAAAAGAAAAAATGGGCTTTGAGGAAGCATTCCATGCGTCGGAAGGCAATTCAACATTCTTAGTAAGCAAGTATGAAATCTCTCAGGATCTTTGTAAGACGTGGTAATAGTTTTCTAATATTCTCCTTATTCACTGCAACATTTGGGAATATCATGCACCCAGAATCCTTTTTTGACTTTTCTTTCTCCTTCTTCACATAGCAAATTTTATTTATTTAAGTTTTTGATCCAGCAGGACTAGGTGTATAGTGCAAACCGCATCTGCCATATTACATGAGATATGTACAAATATAAATAGAGAAATGAATATAATAAAAAAGGTAAAATAATAGTATTAAAATATATAAGGAAATAGGAAATATATATATATATAATATTAAAAATAATTACAAAATGATAAATACATAAAAATAAAATAAAAGAAAATGAAAAACATAGTAGTTAATAATAGCATAGAAAAATTAAATTAATTTAATTTATGGGATCATCTTTCAGGGTGGTAGCCGCATCATCTGCATCCATCGCTCATTGAGTGGAGAGCTGAATCACTCGGATGCAGTCACGACAATGGCGTCGGTTGACTTCCGTATCCTGCCCCAGAAACTGGCTAGTCGATGGTGAAGTAAGGCGGGGAATGAGCGGACACTCCCTCGAATAAACATCATAGAGGCACTGCAGAACCTTGGAAGTTGCAGAAGTTGCCTGTATGCGTTGTTGTAGCACACCCTCAACTTGTCCCATTGCGCTGCTGAGTATTGCATCCACAACTCAGATGTGTATAGGGCAGTGCAATATGTCTTAAAAAGCAGTTTCCTGACATTGTCCCTACAATAATAGAACCGCCTTGAGAGCATTCCGGCGCCTATATTAATGGCTCTTCTTTGTCGTTTTGCAAAGACACTATGATAATATATACATCAGAGTCATACATATTGTTCAACACTAACAATGCAAATGATTGATATAATGACCCGCACTGCCACGCTACTGCAGTTATACTGCGTTTAGTAGGTAAAGTGAAGCGCAGCACTGTCGTGCGGTTTGACCTTTAATATCAATACTTTAAAAAATCATCAAGAAAAAAACACAAGGTGTTAAATGAGATTCATTTTACATTTATTTAATAAAAAAGATATCTAAATTTTTTTTTAAATGGCAATACATAAATGCAGGCATAATAATACTGATCACAGTGATAATTTTGTATAAAACTGGAATGTAATTTCCTTATAGCAAATATTTATTTATATACTCGCTATTTATCTTTCACAAATACATTCATAACATCAGTAATATACTTTATTGAACATCCGCAAAAAGAACATTTCAGGCAAGTAACTCGGCAGGCAAGAGCATAATTAATTTAAAACTACATTGTGAATATTGGACTACAAAATAATCTCCTATGTCAACAAAATCTCAAATTTAGTTTAACAAAAATAATTTGCTTATTTTAGCAAAAAAAGATGCACATAGATATGTACATATATATATATATGTAGAAGCTTACCTATGAAACAAAAATTATAAAAAATATCCGTATGATAATAAAAGATTTTTGGATTTTAAAGTTATACATAAAAAAATTTCATTCTGTGATTATGTTGTAGGTTCCACAATGATATTTATCAATGGAAGACAAAAATGCACATAAAATAATGAAAAATCATTGCAGAACTTTTGAATCACATGAAAGCAATGTTCTTGGCATAGGAACTACATACATAGGGAGGAAAATGATTCTTATTTATAATATGCATCATCCCTCGTGATTTAAAATTGAAATAATACCTAATTCAAAATTGTTATAATATGTCATGTTTTGCATTATAATATAGTATACATTTCGTCACAAGAAAGCAATACTGCTGTAAGTCAAAAATTAAAAATAACATACATATTCAAAAAACTTATCCAAACTTAGAAAGAGAATTGTGTATTTTAAACCAGAGTTACAACATCATTGTAAAACCGTAGAATCCCGATAGATTAATGCACAAAAAAGATTCCTTTGAAATGAAGTATAAAAAGGATGCTTGTACATACTGCCCTGGTAAGTAAAAACACAGTAATTACCAAAATTAGAAAAAATGAGGAATTTCGTTTGTTCTATATAAGACATCATTTAATATTTCTCATTTTCAGTATTAAAAAAAAGATGATTTTGTTTTTGGTGTTATTGGAATTTCGTCGCTGTTGGTAAGTAAAAACGCAGTATCTCCGTTTCTGTACGTAAAAACACAGTTCCTACGTAGAAGTTACTGCATTTATACTTACATTCATGAACATGCTGTGTTTTTATCTACCATCTTGAAAATACATTCTCCCGCCGATATGTCTTTCACTCTATGACGGCGTCCCTTAACCTAGATTTTTGTTTGAGTGAAGTTTATTGATTGAATTTTTTGAGTTTCTATTGTTCTAAAACATATTTAAAATTATATAAAATAAAGATGCAAAAAGCAAAATACCTTTTTTTCAACAAAATCAAATTTAATAACTTTATTATTAAGTTCTGCAAGTGTTTTAGTTTTTACTGTTGTTACAGCTATCGCGGCGTTTAAAGTCATTTTTAAACTGCCTTGAACGCCAAAATAGCTGTCACTTGCAGAATTAAATTTTTTTAAATGTTTTAAATTTAAAGTTTTTAAAATTTTAATAATAACTATTAATATTTAGTTTAAAAAACGATTTAGTAATAAAAAGTTCTGATAAGCAGTTATTATTTATTATTAAATTACATGTAGTTATTATTCATTGTTAAATTATGTATAGTTATTATTTATTGTTAAATTATGTGTAGTTGTTATTAATTGTATATAGATGTTATAAATTATGTAGGGTTATTATTAATTACAAATCGTAATGATTTAATATATATTGTTAATAATAATAATAATAATAATTGGATTACTTGTATAGCGCCGTTTTTGTGAAAAATCACCTCAAGGGTGCTGTTATTATTAATTACATAGAGTCATTATTAAATATATATAGTTATTATTAATTATATATAGTTATTATTTATTGTGTATAGTTATTATTAATTACATGTAGCTATTATTTATAATGTATAGTTATTATTAATTATATATAGTTATTATTAAATACATATAGTTATTATTAATTATGTATAGTTATTATTTATTATGTATAGTTATTATTAACTATATATGTTTTTGATTAATTATGTATAATAATTATTAATTATATATATATTTATTATTAATTATATAATTTTATTATTAAATATATATATGTAGTTATTATTTATTATGTATAGTTATTATTAATTATGTATAGTTATTATTAATTATATGTAGTTATTATTGATTATGAATAGTTATTATTAATTATATATGTATATACATAGTTAATATTAATTATGCAAAGATTTTATTATTACCAAAATACATATAGTTATTACTATTACTAAAATACGTATAGTTTATTATTAAAAACTTTATATTGAAATGGAGTTTTACAAATTAAACTTGATGACCTTCAAAACAACTTTAAAAAAATTGGTGGATTTCTATTAAACACAATAACAAGTAATAAAGTAAATATCTTATTAATCTTATAAACATAGTAAAATATTATAAATCTGTATGTAGATACTGCTTTTTTTACTTACCAAAATTACTTGATAAACTTTCATAATTGGTAAGTAAAAACAGAAATATGAATATTTTAACAGATATTGTTATTTTTACAAACTTTATTATAATGATAATATAGAAGAAATGTTGAAAAAGAGTGTTTTGGCAAAAACTCGGTACATTAGCCAATTGTAAATATGCTAAAAGGTTAAATAAAACTCGACCCTTCATTCTGAATGACTCCCACGGAAATTACTGTGTTTTTACTTACCACGGCAGCTTAGTAGCAGTTACAGCAGTATCACTTTCCTGTGACAATACTATTTCCATTTCATAACATATGTATAAACATATATAATATTATGATGTGTTTTATTTTTCATATCGATGGTCCCAACCTAAGGTGTTGAATCTACAAAATTACGATTTTCAATATTGTCTTAAACTATCCAATTGATTCTATATTTTCAGATGACGCCAAAAAAAACAGTTTTCCTCTAAATTCTCCCTTTTCAAGTGAAAATGATAGAATCTGCACGATACATCCGGTGTAGACAGTTGAATCTAACTTTCACTTTCCTGTAAACCTCGCAAAATGCAGATTCAGCGCCTTATGTTGGGACCGTCGATATGTAATCTTTTTCGGATACATATTTGTATTCACTTATGAAAATAAAAGTTTGTAATGTTTAATACTAATATCTCTCATGTTTGGGCCTATTAGGTGGAAGGACAGAGTTGTCCACAGTAAAGACCTCATAGTTTACTACAGTAAAGTTGTAGTCTCCCATCAGGCTGGCAGAACTGGCCCCGTCTCCGTCATAGGAGTGGGGCAGATTGGAGTAGCTCTCCATATTTGTGTTGCAGTTGTGCGAGATGAGGAGATCAGCTCCAGCACCGAATATCGGACCACACCTATGACAAAATACATAATTTTTTTATAAAGGAAGCATAGATAGAAACTCACAGAAGGAACTAGTAGGACTATTAACAGAACATTGTCACATCAGGAGACATGCAGATGTTGGGAGTGGAAAGAACCCGTAGCTCTAGGAAACGTGAAGAGGATGAAGAAACACCGATTCACCTATGGTGGCAATGTTCCGTCATGATGGGAAGAAGGCTCGAATAACTTGAAGAGAAAGCATGTTGTGGAAATAGGAAACATTGCCGAATATCCAATGATGACCCTGGTGAACTTTATCAAAGCGACTGACCTATTGTCAAGGGAATAAAGTAGAACACGGGAGACAGAATAATAGTCCTATGGCCTAAGTGCTGACGGAAGCTGTGCAGACTGTCTCTGAATCAATAATAATAATAATTATAAAGAAGTCATGGAATTTTATTATCTGGGAATAGCCATACAACAAAGGCTTTTTAAGAAACATTAAAAATTATATAAAACCATGATCTTAATAAATTTGATTAAAAGTAATGATAGGGCAATTACCGGTGCACTCACCCAAATTCGAAAT
The DNA here is from genome assembly GCA_022606495.2 of Halesus radiatus. Classification (NCBI taxonomy): domain Eukaryota; kingdom Metazoa; phylum Arthropoda; class Insecta; order Trichoptera; family Limnephilidae; genus Halesus; species Halesus radiatus. Next base: position 87,122 of record JAHDVE020003580.1, read on the forward strand.
TATTGATTCAATGATTTACGAAGCATATCTTAATATAAGTGTATATTCATAGGTATTTTAAAATTATAAAATAATTTGCAAAATTACTGCCTCAACACAGGCTAGCCTAGTGAGGCGGGTTATGTAAAACTTCAACTATATTATTTTCTATTTTACTTTATAAACCACTGTACACTTACATTATTATAGTATACATGTCTTTTAGTTATAGTTAAATTTAATTATAATAAAAATACTATTATTAATATGTTAAGACCTTTTGTCACATTTTGAATAAACTAACCGTTATGATTGTTATTATCATCACAATACATGATCGTAGTGTTTCGGGCGTTTTCAAATTAATTAGAGATATCAGGATTTTACCAATATTACTGTCCTAGAGTCCTATGTTAATCACCATATAGACGTGAATTGATAATTTTCAATCATACGCAAAAGAGTCGCTCCCACTCCCTCGACCATGGGGGTCCGCAAAAGCGGGTTTTTAATCTACGTTTCAAAAATAAATGCATCAGTAACCATATTTTTACACACCACAATTATCAGGTTATTCTTAATTACATACCACCGATATATTATGTAACTTATTCCAACAATTATTTTTGATATTTTTCACCCTTTCTTTCTTTGAACTCCTACGAAAATGTCTTATTTTTATTGTTGAGGATTATAATGTACTTACTCTGGATGATAGCAGATGGCATAAGGTTTCTTCACAATGTTGAATTTGGCAGGAGCCTCTGGATTCCCGTGCAGGACAAACAGGAAGGCTTTCTCGGACAGAATGTATCCGCCCTTATGGCTGGTCTTGTGCCAAGCAACATCACTGAATCCTCCACAGATTTCTCCACGACTCCCCTGAAACATCATCAGCCATTCTATATTATTCATATAAATTCATTATATGTGGTATTAAGAACTGATGAGAAACAGACCATGATAGGTCAAGATACAAAAAAATTATTTTTGCAACACCATTTGTTGCACATTAGATTTTTAAAAGCGAGTTGTAGCAAAGTAATGCTTACATTAACGACAATCATTACAGGAGCCACCTCATCGCAGTGGGCATGAAAGGCTGCGGCAGAATATGCATGTGAAGAAGCTCGGAACACCAGTCTCCATGACTGCTTGGGCACTCCATACCTTCAAACAGTTAAAAATAAATATTTATTATAAATATTCAGAATATTTTTATGTGAATACCACACAAGAGTCTGCTCTCAACCGTCTGGAGACAGTGAGACTATGGCATCCCCAATTGGAATATGTTGTGAGGCTGAGGGTAGTGGGAGGAGAAAGAGACAGGAAAGAAGAAGGTGGGTAAGTACCTGGCTACTCAAATCTGGCCACCAAACATGGCCAAGCCATTTCAAGCAAAGTTTTAATTCTGAATGGTGGTTTTTCACCATGGTGATACTTACTAAGAGTCTCTGGAACATGCCGCAAATATACAATATATTTTTAAATATGAATTAATTGTGAAACAACACAATATTATTTAACTGTTTCGGTACTGTGCTTATTTTGTAAGTAGGTACATAAATTGCTACAGGTATTGTTACGTAACGAAGTCGTTACACTAAAATGCATCTAGACCCTCGTTAAAATATGAGCGAGATTATTTATGGTTGGTTCCGTTTCCATTCGGCGAGCAAGCCACACTCCCTCACGGCAGCGGGCCGCTCGCCCGGCAGAACAATACCGGCATTGGAATCGATAGGATGTGTGTGTAAAAGGGGAGCGCCTTGCCTTTTGGGCAATGGCCGCTTACGCGTGGGTGAGCGTTATCACGCTTACTTCACATTTTGGACCGTAATCTCCTTGTCCTTAAGATACCGCCGGACATAACAATCTAGCTAGTAATCTCTATGAACAGTGTTAAACTCCAGGCGACCTATTAACTGCTAGCCGCGTGAATTGGTGTGCAATTTCGCATCTACAATGGGAAGACGCGAGTCTCGATGCCATGGATCATGTAAGCTGTATCTAACCCCTATTAACTGTGATGATATAATTACTTGCCTCCCGTAAATGCCCGAATTAATTCCAGAGAGAGATTCAGATAGAACATAGGCAGGATGTCCGTTTTTTAGGTTAAATCAATTGTATGTTTTGATGTAAATATAATGTGTGCCCTCTTGCAATAAACCCTGTACTGAGAACTGGACTATTTCATTTAAATGGTATGGGAGCCCCTTGTGTCCTTGGCCAGATATGAGGCGGAAGCCGATCTATGATCCTGAGAGACGGAGTCCCTACTCTACCCTACAGAGCTAGTCGAAGTGAGCTGAGACTCGGTCGTCCAACAGTTGGCCTCCTGGTAACCATAACATTTCTTTTTCTTGTGATCTCCACCTTTCCCTTCCTTCACACTGGCCCAAACGTGTCAGTACCCCAACACTGGCGTCCCGTCAGGGCCGTTACACTGGCCCAACTTGGGGGGCCGCCTTTCTAACTTCTTACACTGGTGCTCCAACGTGGTAACTTCTTACAGTATTTTGTGTTATTAGAAAAAAAATGGTATTGAAAAAAATACAACAACTTAGTTAAATATCAATCTAATTTAATGATTCTTTTTGAACTTAAACAAATAAAGAATGATATGCATCTAATAAAAAAAACTGCTACTACTAAATATGTATATAAAAAAAAATATATAGAAAATTATGTTGCCGGATTTTTCCGCTCAAACCCAATGTAGTCCCTTCTCACAGCGGGCACATATGAGGAAAATTCACTTTCTCTTCGCATTATTTTATTGCGATGGCCAATAATAGCACTTTCGTCATCACTGTCTTCATTTATCAAATCGAAGGTCTCGTTGTCTGTAATGTCACTGTCATTTGATGCATCGTCCGTAATAGAACTAAGATCCGACATGGTGAAATATATCAATTCACTTTAGGGTATACTTATTATAACAAGATAAACAATAAATATAGTTATCAAGACACACGGCAACCGCAATACCCCGCTCTCAAATGGAGCACGCGTTCTTCCGAGGACCGACAAATGCACGCTAAAGAATGCAGCGTGGCATACCAATATACATCACTAACGCATGCACCGCACTCTACGGTTAAATAAAATTTATTGCGTACCCCAGAATTTGAACCCGCAACCTCTGGATTTGTAGTCGAAAGCATTGCCCCTCAACCAGAGAAGCAGTCAAATTCATGTATGTTTTATTGTATGTAATCCTTGTTATTTTAATTGATTGTTCACACGTGAAAACATCTGTAAAAACCCAGTAGGTACATATAAATAAATAAATGTGTAAATAAGTAACATACCAATTATTCAAAACACTCTGCAAAGGACTCCGTTCATGCTGCAAAATCACGGATCCGGGATAAAGATTCAATGATAACCTGCAAAAGAAAAGAAAAAACAAACATTAATAGTAGGTACCTATATAATATTATGAAATGTTATACATTTTATTTTACAAAAATGACAGATACCAAATAAAATGCATAAACAGATACTCTTATTTCATCAAATGAATTTAGAATTATCCTGATTAGAAAAAAAGGGTAGTTCTAGTTCAGCCACATCTTATTGCTCCAGAAAATTGTAAATTGTAAATATTGTAAATATGTAAATGTAAATAATTATTAATAACTTCATTTAAACCCGAGTATAACGTTTTTGACCTTTCTTAGTCATTTTATAAAATTGATTCTCCAGTCCTAAAATCGAACCACAAAAACATAAATACCAATTCTTCTTTGGACACTAACCTGCTAATATCAATTTTAAATTATTATTATTAGGTACACTACAGAATAAGGATGAATCGATCCTTTTATAAGCTACATTTTCTTATCAAAATTTCTATTTCATTAATTAACTGGTGACAATGAAATGCTATATCGGAAGAATGAGGGCTCAACCCTGTTAGAAAAAAATTATTATCATCCATATATAACTCACCTCGGTTGAAGTCTTTTGTCCTGATCCACCACAGCGTGATGGTTCCTGCCACGGGCCCCTAGACCGCCCCCAGGCCCCACCCCTGCACCCCCTCCTCCTCCACCCCCGGCTCCCCTTAGGGCTGCACGACGGTAGCGCTCCAGCGATACTTCCATTGCCACAGCACCGGTGGGCTCTACTTCTTCGGCGAATACTTGACTATCTAGTAAATACATAATTGGTATTAAATTGATGGTGAAATGATGATAATATAATAAAGGCCAACTATGTTAATGAACGTTAATTTTGGAGCGGAAATTATTCATCTCATTGTTTACTTTACATTGAGTAGAATGTGAATGTATATATTGAATTCTTTCTGAACTCTTTAATGAATATTTTTGAATTAGTGACGGCATAATTGAAGTTAGTAGTTTAATAAACTAAATATCAATTCTGAAATGAATAACTTCTGTGATAAAACAAACATATTATTTTTCTAATAATACTTTAATCATATGTTAAATATATATTAAATATACATACATCTAGCCTCTTTGTCATAAATCATCTCAGTGTCAGATTCACAAATAAGTTAAGCTTGTGGGCCCAGTTTAAAAGGGGCCCTATCTCATGAATAACCAACGGACAGACACCTGTGAGTGGATTCATGGACTTACGAAAATAAGGGTTGTGCACGGAAAATACTCAAATAAAGTTGGGTTGTGCACTGAAAATAAAGTTGGCTACACTCAGATGGATGTTTTGTCAATCATAAAAAAGAAGTCACTTGTGGACGGCTGAATATGTTTATGGCGCTACTCACACGAGACTCAAGCTGTCGCCGCCAGAGGCGACAGTCATTTCCAGTGATTAAGCCCATCAACAGCTGGCCACAAAAAGTGGTCGCTACCCCTCACATGGGCGGCTGGCGGTGGCGTGCGGATGGCTCACATTTCTTGCACACCTCTCAGCCCTCCCGCACTCCACAGTTGTGTTCGCGCTACTAGTGTTGAACTATCACCAGTTGTTTTTCTTTTCTCTCTTTTATTTATGTTTTGATTCTCATTCTGATTTTGACTATCTTATGTGTTCACATTTAATTTTGCCTATTGCATTACTGTTTTCTGTATATTTTATTATAGCTTCCTTTTTGGTTACTCTTATATCAGAGGGTTACTGCAAATTAGCATAATAGAACTGTAAATATTTTTCCCTATTTTTCTTTCCCTACCAAGTGAGCGGATAGACCCTGTACCTGCATTCAGACAGACGAAGGCACTCACAACCAGCGCCTCCCTCAACGTCATAATCATGCCTGAAGAATGGTGGTGCGAACCCGATGCCCTTCCGACCCCTCCGGGGGCCCTAGGCTCACTTCAGTTCTTAGGGTCTTCAGGAGTCTCTCCCCTCTCCCACAATTCACACTTCTTCAAGAACACACTCAGGAAACTGGCTAAAGGGCGCGGGCGTTTGACCCACTCTACCTGGATCTACCTCCACGTTACTCTTTCTACTTGTTTTCCATTATAATTACTACCTATACTATCTTATTATTTTTTCTTCCTGTTTAGTTCCAGAGCATGAGTAAACATTATTTTGAATAATGTCTTGCTTTTTAATTATTGTTTTGACATCTTAAATGCACAATTGTTGTCTACCCACCTCCCTCCCACCCGATCCGATCCCACCGATCGCACTATATTCTTCCAGTGACATTTTGTCAATGGAAGAATATAGTGCCGAAATCAGTTCGAATTCAAACCGCTCATCGCATAGGAGTAAAAGTGTCAAAACGCCGCGACACGAACACCTACCAATTCTGGGTGCAGTCAAGTTTCAGTGAGGTGAATCAAGTTCTAGAGGATATCCACCAACAAAGGTAGGCCTATTCAATTTCCGTGGTACCCTCCTGTTTATTTCAGTCCTTCCTATCACCCTTTTATCTCATCTGGTTCTCGAGCCAGATTAACTTTTTCCGCCAACCCAGAATTGAAATTATTCAGAGCTGTCGAAATATTAGTGTAGATACAAATCTATCCTGATTTAATACAAACTCTATGCAGGGACACTGAAGGGTCTAGATTCATTCTTGACAAATAAAATGTAGCTTCGTTTTATACAAAAAAAAAATGGAGTCCTAACGTGTGCCGAGAAGGAGGTGAACAATCTGTTACCTTATACCTCCATTGGGAAAGTGGTGGGGCACCTCAAATGTCGCCAGCTGCAGCGACTGCAACCGGCTACAAGCCACGACAGCCTATGGCTACTTGTGGTTGACTGTCACAAGTCTGAGTGAAGCCTAAGGTTTGGAATTGAGTCTATAAAAAATGAGATAGTTGGTAAATGGTTATGTCTTACCAATCAGCAACAGGCGCACATGAGCCATCAACGGAGCCAGGTGTTGGCACACCCTGGCCCTCTCCTCCTCAGCCCAGTGTGCAGTGGGCTGTGTCACACCCGCCTGGTGCTTGGCCCAAGCCAGGACACAGCGCCATACGTCTTCCTCCTCCAAACATAGCTGGAAAATAATGAGATAGTTGTGATTATTTTATTCTTGGAACAGGTTTCATGTTTTTAATATGATAAAAAAAAATTGGCTAAAATCAATAATAGATGGAAATTGGTAAAAGAAAATGTGACTAACAAGGGAAACTTTTAATTGAGGTTGCTAAGAATTCCATTTTAAGATAAGGTATGACAACCAAAAATGTGTTTTATGATGGACAATTGTTTATGACCCAGTTTCAACACAATTTTTTTTCAATTACTGAAAAATATGGAGAAATAAAACTATATGGCATCATGTCTTATGTTCCGACAGTTAAATAGATATTATTTCAAAGCTCCATTACTATTTCGAAACAAACTGTCAGAACAAATGGTGTACCTTCATACCGACATCATGTGCCAGAGTACACTGTTCAATGGGTTTTAGCTGGACGCTACAGACTTATTGCTTTATACCATGCATATGCTTTATTCCATCATGTATTAATGTTTGCTAATATGTTTATATACTACACTGATAACGGTGCCTTCTGAAATCAATTTAACAGTAGGATTGCTGTTGCATAGATTTTAGATAAAACATAATTATGATATAGTTGTGAATGATGAATATTTGTAGCAGGTCGATGAGTTTGTGTATTTAGGAAGTATGTTTACGAGAGATGGAAAGACTGATAGGGATATTGAAAGAAGGGTGAATGCAGGAAACTCCATTAACGGAGGACTGAATGCGGTTGGCTCTAACTAAATTTTTTCCAAAGAACTGAAGCTAACAGTTCACAATGGAGTGCTGATACCAACCCTAATTTATGGCAGTGAGGCACAGAACTGGCGGAGGAGGATGAAAGTAGACTGAATGCCAACGAGATCTCTGAGGCAAATGTGTGGTAAAGCAATGTATGATTGTGTGAAAAATGTTGAGATTCGTTAAGATTAAGAAAGGGATGCTTAGATGGTTTGGCCATGTTGAGCGAATGAACGAAGAAAAGAGTGTAAGAATATATGACACGAATTTGAATGGAAGAAGCCGGGGACGCCCGAGGAAGACACGGCACGATCAAGTGAATCAAATACTTGAGTCGCGCCATATCAGACACTGGAATAACAGAAGAGAATGTATGAGGCGATGTATGAATATGAATGAACCAAGTGTATGCCAAGATCGAGTTGTTTGGCAATCTGTCCTCTCTGCCTACCCCTGAGGAGAAACAGCGTGATGGTTAGTTAGTTAGTTAATTATGTTCTTCTAACTAAAACATCTTTGCCATAGGTGCAGAGATATTTACACATATAAATGTTATTTAACAAAATACTTACATAATCTGATGAAATCAGTTTGACAAGAGCATCTTTAGGCAGATTCAAGAAGGCGTTTGTTTTTACACATTCAGATGCATTTTCACCTATGTATGAAATGCACTTTTCCATAAAAGAGGCAGCGCTCTTATTACCTGGAAAAAAAAACACAATATACTTACTTTGTGTTAACAATGTAGCAAGTTGTTATAGGGTCTACAGACAATCTGACTTGAGAATTGGTTTTCGTTTCTCGCTTCTTTTTGCTTTCTGTGTCTTCTTCATAGTCTTGCCATTTTCTATGCTCTTTTGATCTCTGCTCGGATATTCAAAGCAATTAACAATAAATTAAATTGTTTCTTGATATGACTAGCAGTTTAGCTTCATTTAATAACTAGATTTGTATAGCCAGATATGTCTCCCTTCTCCATTTCCTTCCGCAACCTTCAACATTCCACCCCTATCGAGCATGCCCTATCCCACTGATTTTGAGCAGTAAGAGCCATATATTGTATTTAAACAAAAAACTAACTGGCATTGCTTGTATTTGTCACTAAAGTTAAACAAAATACTTATTTTAATTACCCATTCTCCCATCAAAGGATTCTTTAACTCATTTGCTGCCACGAATTCCAATCGGAACTGTTCGAGTTAAGTTCATTTACCTCCTCAAAATTTAGTGGCAACGAACCTGTTAATTGATTTATGTTCTTTTCTTTTACATAGGCAGTTCCACCAGACGATCAATCTTGTCACAATTCATTCAAAATCCTGTATTCATGCAAGTACATAAATACCAATATTTAAAGAATTGTGGAATGGTTTTGAGATGTGTTAATAAAATCATAACTAACTAACCATCAACCCTTTTCACCACAGGGATAGGCAGAGAGAATGGAAGATAAATAGATACAATGTGGTTTATAAGCTTCAATAAGTTATTCCAATAAACTGAGTAAATAGCTAAGTAACCATCCATTACGCTGTTTTACCTCAGGGGTAGGCAGAGAGGACAGACCGCCAAACTACTCGGTCTTGGCACACACTCCTTGCTTCATTTACATTCACACATACCCTTCTGTTATTCTGACTCTTGACATGGCCCGACTCAAGTATTTGGTTGACTCGATCGTGCCATATCCTCCTCGGGACTTCTACCATTCACACTTGTGTCATAATATATTCTCCTTACACCCCTTTCTTCGTTCATCCGCTCTACATGCCCAAGCCATCCAAGGAACCCTCTCTTAATCATAACAATCAAGCTTACATGAGCCTTCCATTCTTTCCAGATTTTCACATGATACATGATTTTATCACACATACACCTCAAGGATCTCATTTCTACAGAATAAAACTGTTACTTCTGTAAGCATTTTTATACTTACACCATATTTTGTCTTTCCACATGCTTATTTATAGTTGCAATTTTTTTTTTAATTAAATCTAATTTCATCCTTTCTCTGCCAGCTACATGTCTCACTTTCATACATCAGAATTGATATCAGCACTCCATTGTGGACTTGGCTTTGCTTCTTTGGACAATTTTTTGTTGCGTCAACTGTGTTCAGTCCTCCGTTAATGGAGTTTCCCGTATTAACACTTTCAATATCCCCCTATCAACCTTTCCATCTCTCGTAAACATTCTTCCTAAATACACAAACTCATCTACCTCCTCAGAGTATTTATCATTCACAACTATATTGCACACGGTTTACGTACTCTATCTTTCAAACACCATGGCTTTACTTTCTTACATTCATCATTAACTCATTCGTCATACATTTATCCTATAGAGAGACTGTAGATCTTCCAAACTATTTGAAATCAGCACCATATCGTCAGCATACAACGGGCAACATACTTTCAAATTCCTCATTTTCTCACCCACCTCTCTCAATTCTCGCACACAATCTAAGTATAGATTGAATAACCAGTGACATTACGTAACCTTGCTTAACTTCTTTTATGTCAACGCCACCGCTCACCCTAGCACCTGTAACTTAACTTAACGTAACTGCTTCTCTCGTAGAGATGGGATTGCCTCTATGTGAGATTGATATTCACTCCACACTTGGACAACACCTTCCATAGCTTTTTTTCTATCAACTCGGTTATATGTTTTTTCTAAATTAACAAAGTCACGGAAAAGTTTCTGGTTTTTTGACAGAAATTTCTCTGTGAGCATATACAATGAGAAAATCTGATTCATGCACCCCCTTCCACTCATGAAAGCACTTCACACATTCCATATTTTAAATTGAATTCTATATCAACACAGACATGAGAACGCTGATACTTACACACCTGACGATATGAATACCTTGTTTAATTTACCTTCTCAACAAGAATAACATTAACACCATCTTTTAATGACAGCCTCGTCGGGATGTTGGGTGTATCGACTACCATCCATCAAAGAAAAATAATAAAAAAAATAAAAAATCGAAATTAAGACTTAAATTCGTTGAACCAAAACAAAGGTCACTGTCGTAAAGAAAAATGATAAATAAATCTTTGTAACTTAATGGAGATTTCTTGCTCTCTACATTCTCTCTTTTCTACAAAGGTTAAATAGAGTAGAAGAGCAACCGATTCAATCAAAGCTTAGTACAATCTTACCACATCAGCATACAAAAGAGAAAGACGGCCTTAATATTTCATAGTGTTGACTTTTATCATCAACAATAACACTAAATAAACGGCATACGGGATTGAAAAGTTTTACATTCTAGTAGAATTGCGATTTACATACATTCCTACTCAATTTAACGGCCGATTGACTGTTGAAACATATAAAGGTGGGCATAATACTGGTAGAAATTTTCATCCAAAACACAAATAATTTTCTTGAAAGAGGAAAAACAAAAAATCAAACAAATTTTATACTATGAAATATTTATTTTGCAAAAAATTTACACTAAAATGTTTTAAAAATAACTGTTTACTTTAGAATTGATCCATAAATAATGCCCACTCATCGCTGAAAAATATCTTAGCTGAATGTACCTACGAGTTTTGATTTTAATTACGTTATATGAATTTGTCTGAATAGTTATACGAATAAACAATTAAAATTACACATTTGTTGTACAACTATCAGATTTAAAATGTGTGTAAATATTTGACACTTAGTTTTGTAAATATTTGTGCTTAGTATTAAGCACAGAATTTTTCAGTTTTAACACAGAAGATAACAAGAACTATTTCAAAAAATGTTTCGATTGTTGCAGTCACACAGACAAAACATTAATAGTGTCACAAATATATGTGAACTCTCGTATTGTGCAAAAGATGATCTCACAAAATTCACTTAACATATTCCAAGTACACCGAATACATATCGTTTGTTTCAATTTTCTAGACACACATTTCTGTCGATAAATTCTGGTGATATAAACGAATATCCATGGGTACAAACCGATCTTGGATTATATTAAACTTATTCGACAGTCCGTTAACCTAAAATTCACGATCACAGTGATGTTCACATTATTTTAGTGGCGGATGGATTGACGTTTTGTATTAACGTGATATTGTCGCCTTTCATCATGATCCTTCCTAAGGGTTTTCGGTTCTTCGTCTTGACGTTGTACTCTTCAGCTTCGTCCAAAACAAGGTTCATGTATTCGTCAAAGCCGACGATGTGCCCCTCAATTCGTAGGTTTATGTTTTCATAGAGCCAAACTTGCACTCGGGAGCGATTCTGGAGATATCGGAAAATAAGGTTGATGGGTTGAACCATCACCTTTTGAACTTTTGGTGGTCCTTTGTAAGACATTTTGGATGATTTCTTATTTGTCTAATTTTGAAACTTCACAACGTTTCTGAACGACCGGCGTGCATAAACCACAGATAAATCAAGCGTTGTAATAAAAATGGCGGCAATTTGACCATAAACAAAATACGACACATTTTTGTAAACAAAAAGTTTCTAAGCAACAAAAATGAAACTGAGACAATATTATGCCCTCCCGTCATATTTTTTTAGATTGCTTTCATTAAATTTCGATAAACATTACTTCTACCCACCACTCAGTTTATTGCTTTGTGCAAATTTTACATCACAATATTATTTAATGTATTTCGAAGTTTTGAAATGGCGTCTGATTGCTTGGCGTGCCCGGGTAAGTTACTGGATTTCTATTAAACATGGAACTAATTTATTAAAATAGATTGATTATAGATGTTTAAATAAAACAATTCCACGGCATTGAAGTATGTACAACATGAATCATTTGAAAAAAAATAATTTAAGTTGCAAATAATTTTTTTCTAAGAAAATTGTGACAAAATGGAAATTGATTAATAATCCCCTTTTTGGAAAAGGGGTAATTTATTTTTAGAAAAATATCTTACCACGAAAATTATCAAAATATGTATAATTATTTTTGTTCATTATTTGTAAATGGTTTTCATTTCATAAGCTAAATAATTCATTTGAGTTGACTAATAAATGTAATTTTTAGATAATATTCTTTTATAATGTTGTGATCTGGGGGATACTACATTTTCCCTTCTGTAAATAATTAAGTGTGAAAAAAATATTTCAAAAATAAATTCTCTTTTACCCTCAGAATAGAGGAAAAACTTTTTTTGGTGGCTAATATAGTCTCAGGTCCCAAGAGGTTAAAATAAATATAATCAATCGCGCTTACACTGGATAAATAATAATAATAAAATGAACTTCACGATATTTTTGAATAAAAAAACTATTTTATTGGATTTGGGGATGGAAAATAAAGATATTCGAAGCATAGACAATTAAAATAATAAACCCCAAGAATTTTTTTTACATTGGCTGCATTGTTCATTTTGTAACAACTTCACTGTCATTGTATGGCGAACGTCGATTTGATTGGCTAAAGCGACGCAAACTTCGCGATTATGAAAATGTGCGGGAGAAAAAAATGTATTCAAATATATTTTTTCATGATTCAAACGATTGATTTTTGGGAAAATGTCTAATTTCGAATATAGTAAAAAACGACACGATTTGATTCGAAAAATTATAAGTTCAGTATGCAATAACCTAATAATTTTGGTATTCTTTACACATTTAAAAAAAAAAAAAATATTTTTATCGAACTTAATTATAATAAGAAACAACTATTTCAGTTGGGGGAGAGACATCAAATAATGTTTTTTTTGAACCTATGAAATAGCTTATAGGTTCTTAGTTGAACCGAAGATCCATGAAATAGTATCTTAATTAGGGTTATTTAAACATAGTAAAAATGATTATATGACGTCATAGGGTTAGTTAACAGCGCCTAGGCCCGTATTTTTAAAATTTCAAACCCAAACGATGAACCTTAGAACCCATTTTATAGGTTCTTAGTTGGTGTCTACCCCAACTGAAATATTTGTTTCTTATTGTAATTACGTTCAATCAATGTGTTATTTCAAAATAAAGTGCGTATTAAGAACGCTATACTAATGTAAAACTTAACCATATATTTTTTTTTTATGCATTCAGGTATTTAAATAATTAAATAATAATTATACAATTGAAAATACACTTTGTATATACCACTTTACTTAAAATATATAAATATTTCTACATGTTTCGATAGCAATGCTATCATCTTCAGGAATAAATAATTAATAATGATGCCACAAAGTTATCAATCATTTGAAGAAATTAATTAAATAATAATTCATATTCATACCTGACGGTCTTTCTTGAATGTCCATTGCAGCAGCCAAAAAAGTGCAGGCACTTGCAACAGAAAGGGTGGAGGTCACATGATCCTCACAAGCAGACCTTAGCTCCTCCACTCCGAGATCTGCAGCCAAGGTCATCATCTCGAATACACCGGAATCTTGGAGTAATAGCTGGTGGAAACAATGAGAAATTTAAACTAAGGCTTATTCATGATCCAATATTATTGAACAAGGTGGGATTTTGACATTATATTTGAAAATAAAATAAAAAAAGTTTTCCTTTGGTTTGGCCTAGGATTGAACTCACAACCTGTGTATTACGAATAGAGAAACATACGGCACAAGCTAGTCTAATACAGATGGCGCTAATATCATGTGAATGTATATCAAATGCGCAAACCTTTCCAGTGTAGACGTACAAAATGAACTGTTTGAAAGTGTCCGGCAGAGTGTGCTGCAGTCGTATCGGGGTCGGGGTACCCGGGGCAGATGGCGACACTGTGCAACCTGGAATCCGGCATATTTCACCTCGCTTCGTGTTTTGGAAACTTTTACACCTGTAAAATAAAAATAATAAGATTATCATAATTAAGTAAGATAAACAAATCAAAATTACTGAAGTTAATTGGGTTATCTTTATCAAGCGGCATGAGACACTTTGCTGTAGATACCTAATAATTTAACTAATTAAATCATTTTGATAATTTTTTATCGTTGCTGGACGTCCGAGAAAGACATGACACGATCAAGAGAATCAAATACTTGAGTCGGGCCATGTCAGAAGAAGAGAATGTATGAGACGTTCTATGAAAGTGAATGAAGAAAGAAGTGTATGCCAAGATCGAATTGTTTGGCGGTCCGTCCTCTCTGCCTACCCCTGCGTGGAAATGGCGTGATGGTTGGTTAGTTTAGTTAGTTAGTTAGTTTTTATCGTTGCTGAATCACGAAAATATTGATTCAATACCAACTAAGCAAACAAATTTTGCTTCACTGATGAAGACAGATTTTGCAGTAAAGCATATTATTTTATTTTATTGGTGCACTTACATAAGTTCGAGTATCTATTATCTATAACATATAGGTGGGTACTCTAGCAAGGAAACAAATAAATAGGGTATAAAATATTTAATACGACGAAGATCTTTGTTCATTCAGGTACCGTACCTCTAGTTATGTTTTCTTTCAGCTGGATTCGGGATACCACGGAAAACCAAATGTAGCGAGCGGGTCGCTACCGCTAACATATTATTTACAATGTCTGATGACGAGAAATAATAACTTAACACCGCAGCCGCCTCTCGAGGCCCTCACCACTCTGCAAAGCCAACACGGCTGTGTTTATTTTCCTGGCGAAATGCTTGCGCAAGTGACGTGTTGGTAGTTTGTTGACTTTGTAGCAAAGAAATCGCCGGCAAGCACCTGACACGAGTGACTCTGTCAATTCGCTTCCCGAGTCTTCCTCTTCCCCAGAAGAAAAGCACTTCAATACCTACTTCAGTGAAAACATCTCGAGAGCACTATGAAAGCATATTTACAAAATCGGAAACGACTTCTGAAGCATTTTCAGTATTTCCACGCTATTTTCCGGTAGACTGTTTGCCGCCCTTATAAAAACACTCGAATCTGAAGAAACATTCCGGCAAACACAATTTCGTTTCCATTAGTCTGAACAAATAAAGTGATTTCACGTGACAATGAGGCGGGATTATTACGTACTCTGGAGCGTGAAAACCGCGCCGTTACTAGATTGTTGTATTAGTGGATGGAGGAACAATGTAACGCATAGGAAGCTTTTCCAATTTAGTTAATTGTAACCTACTCATTCCAAATTAATACATTTCTAAATAATTGAAACATTACCCGTCTCAGAACAGAAATTGTCTAGTGAGGCAGATAACGTATAGATACGCGAGGAAATGTACGAGTAAGTAACATACAAGAAAAATATAAAATAATAAAGGATCGGACAGAAATGCAATGAATTTGAATCAATAATAATTGTTGTGGTTGTGGAATCGACGAGAAATCACCACAAGCAATTCATTTCTTCGTGTAAATTTAATATCTCCTCAAAGAAATCATAATATTAAAGCAGAGGAAAAATCAATAGATATCATAAAGTAAAAACTCCATACAGACACGTGTTTAATTAATTAGTATATTCACAGTTTAGAATGATTAATTTATCACCTGATATACCGTTTCTCGCGAACTCGTGAAGACAATGGACAGTTTTCAGACAAATTGTTCGAGTGAGAAATTCACTATATTGAAGTTCTCAACCGAATAGCCTAAAACTCAAATAAATAGGTTGGAAAAGAAATGCTTTCAATACATTTCAGTATAATTATGGGTATTTTCTATCAAATTACTAAAATAATGAACGACTTGGAAGTAAATAAGTACCAAATGTTCATTGCGGTTAATTTAGTTAAGCACCTACCCTTTTCACGTCAATTTTATAATAAATAGTAATTATTGTAGATTTATTGTAGAATACTGTGATCTAGTATAATTAATAATTTTAGTTCTATAAATAAAAATCAATGATAGGGTTCGAATTTACGAGTTTCTACGCGAGCAATGTTAGAAGGTAAATGTTTTATTCGCACGGTTAGTCAAAATATTTAAGCTTCGATTTATCGCCTGTAAATAAATAAATCTTGTTTTCCGCTGCAGTGTAATGGAATATGGTGCAAACAGGTCCAGGGAGAAGAATTCCGTTATTTTATGAACTCTCCACGTCACAACATTTCCGGTATTTGATTTGTCTTTATAGCGCTGGCAGCACAAATTCTGGATGCTATGGCGGAAGCTCGCGCCATTTACCATCGCCGGATGCTCTACTTAACCCGCGTCTCCCCCAGCCAACTTTTCCTTGGCTGTGATGCCACTGACCGAGTGGATCACTATGGCAAAAAGTACCCACCCGAGTAGGTCACTACAGCAAAATGAAAAGTACTTACTCGATCAAAGAAAAAAAATAGACTATCAGTTAAGTTGAGCTCCAGCGAAAAATTAACGGCTTTAAAAAAATATATATTCATATACCTAGATTAGCAAACGCCGATTCAGAATATGCAAGTTTTATTATATATAATTATAGGTAGAATTTATAAATCGTTATTTTAACCCTTTAGGTGTCACCGAACGATATATCGTTCCAATACATTATTGTACTTGAGTGCCACAGAACAATATTTAGGTCGAGCCACAAAATTCGTCACGCGTTACCCACGGTTCTAAAATTACGTCACATTATTGAAAACATGTGTCTAAAAATAAAATAAATCAAAATAAAAATAAAATATATTCATGGATTATCGACACTTCTCCAGCATTTAAAAAAAATACATGTGGCACCTAAAGGGTTAAGGTGAATAAAAAATCGTCTCCTCAAAACACCCTGTCATGTTGGTACCATTGCATTCGACATTCAATATCTGACGTCCGCGCGTATTCTGGTTTTGGATTTATATGGACATTTATATTTGTCGATTTTGTTTTGTATTTTAAATACGTACTTTTTTAGTTTTGGCGAAATTAACTTTTATTTGTGATAATTTGTTCAGTATAATATTTTTTTTTGTTAATTAAAGAAAACATTCATTGGCAAACCAATTTTCAAAACGGATATTATGATAACGATACTGTTATATACTTTGAGTTAAAAAATTCTAAAAAATACATAACATTATTACATTTGTTTAGTTATGGTTTCCTATGAATAGAATATAAAATTATGTACGGTAAAGCCCATCCTTGTTTTGACATTTGACATTCTAACTTCAAAACCGACCGGCCAAGGAGCGTTTTGGCGGGTTTAAAAAAATTATTTTAAATGTGAAAACTAACTTTAGAAAAAAAAATACTTACTGGTATTTAAAGTCAGAATGTCATTATTGATTGATTTATTTTTTAAAATGGACTGAAGTTCCTTATTCGCGAAAACGGATCTGAATTTTTTTTTCCTCATTTTCATCAATCCCTCTGGTTTCGGTGAAGATATTATTTCGCAGTGAAACTTTAATCCCGAGAGAAATTGAAAGTCTCTACTTCATGCATCAAATTTTCAAAGGGGTGAAATGAACCATAATCAGATTATTCTTTGTCAATAATAAATCCCGGTTCCCGGAAGGCCCTAGTCCGCCGCGTCCATCAGCTGCATAATGACATTATGTTGCAGGAAGGGTAATGGAATTTCTGCCCTTTGAGTGCATCGGAGTGATCGGGGGCCAATTAAAAAGAAAGCAAAGCCCTCCGGAATCCGCCGCCGTTCTTGTAAACGTGGAGGAATTTTCAGCATGGAAATTTTCGGAGGCGATTCAGAACCATTTGCGATAAGCAATATTCTTTGGCTAGCGCAAGATAATAGATACCAATAATAATAGATAATAGTGTAGAGAAAAGGAAGAGGAATATAAGATTATCGAAATGTATTTTTATTCTTCTTTTCTTGTACATGTACTGCTTTTCAGCATATATATGGACTACACGTCCTAATTAATGTGAACGTCTGCACAAATATGGAAAATAGTAGATACACAAATAACATGAAATTATATCACACGGATACCAAATAGTTGACCAATATCAAATGCTTTAAGCTACCTTCCCACCTCATCTATTCTATGATCTATTTTACATGATCTATAAAATAGATAAGTGAGAACAGGCTAATGGCATTGTCCCGATGAAACACGATTCCTCTCCTTGGATGAGTTGTTCACCGTAGAGGGCAGAATTGAGCGTTTGGCCAGTTCATACTAGAGTATTCCCCGCCAATCCCACCAAACACACGGCAACACCTTCCTGGCCGTCTGTCCTGGCTTGGCCACTGTCTGGGCCGCTTCGTTGGCTTTCGACCACGATCTCTGTCACTTGACATTGTCGTAAGTGACCCACTTTTCATTACCAGTCACCATCCGCTTTAGAAATGGGTTGATTTTATTGAGATTCGGCAGCGATTCGCAGATGGAAATTAGATTCATGAAGTTTTTTGCGTCAGCTCGTGTGGCACCCAAACATCGAGTTATTTCTAAATCCAGCCTTCTGCAAATGGTTCAAAACGGTTTTATTATCGATATTCAGGTCCTGGGCGATGCTACGACTGCTAACATGACGGTCTATCTCGATGTTTTCCATGATTTTATCGACATTTTCGACGACAGGCCTGCCAGAGCGTGGTGCATCATTCACCTCTACTACACCAGAATGAAATCGATCGAATCACTGTTGTACAGCACGAACCGAAAGAGTATAGGCCCCGTATACAACGCATTTTTTTGGTCGCTTTCGACGCGTTTTTCCCTCTCAGGTAGTAAAAATGTAAAATATGGCAAATTTCTTCCTTTGAGACCTTCATACTCGACGCACGACTGAACCGACCAAGCGCAATACTATCAAAGAAGCGTTTGTAGTATACACTCACACCTTTACAACACCGTGTGAATCGATGTGACCAATAATGAACGAGATATACTTAGTTGAAAAAAAAGGGCACGAAACACGAAATTACTTTTTATCCAACCTAATATTATATTTATTCTACCATTCTCTATCATTACCATTCTCTATAATATAAATGCGTAGACCCTCTTTTAAAAATTACCTATTATTTTAATTTAATCAACGGCCACGTATTGAACAGTGAGATTCTGGCGCAATCAAACTATTTGTGCCGGAATCTCACACTCGGGGACGTCGCCAAAACTTGTAGTATTGTCAAGCGAGTCGTTCGAATCTGTACCAGAATTCGCCCGTCGGGAAAGCATACAGTGGATGACAAATTCGACATATTGTTCGAAACCTGCAGTGAGTTTGCAAGGTTTCGGCACTACATAGTAAATATATCAAAGGTATTTTTATGATAAATTAGCAGTGGCGTACATTACTCAATTGCCAAAGGTAGATTGTGTGCAGTTTTTCAAGTTCGGGTATGAATATATGCGAATAGAATATTTGAAAAGGGCCAAGAATTTCTTTACAAATGTTTCTCTCCACAAATGGCACTTAAACATAGCATTTTGGATGATTGCTTTGAAACTTTCTTGAAACATAGCGGTGGTGTTGGAAACTAAAAAGTGAAGAAAATAGACAGTAGGTTTATAATTCATTTAAAAAAAGTAAAAAACTTATAGTGGTGGCATAACTAACTCTATGTATATATTTTCAGAACGTTTCATTGCGCAAAAAATGCTACTCGTATAAGCGGTATGTACAGCTTTAGTTTAGCATGGCTTTGCGTTATGTATACCGCTAAAAAACTTGATTGACGAAGTCATGTGGCTAAAGGCCGGTCGCAACTAAAAGTATAAATTCGTCAACGAGAAGAAATTTATTGATTTAGAACTATACAGCGCCCCTGAGGTGATTTTTCACAAAAACGGCGCTATAAAAATCATCCAAGTATTATTATTATTATCGTGACCTATATAATATTGTGACCCATGTAAACATTAATGTGTGCAAGTTTTGGGCATATTGCCTGTTTATGTACTAAAATAAAATAAATATAAAAATATTTATTGACCGGTCAGTGGCTAAGTTGGCATCGCGTCTGGGTCCCACCCAGGCTTCGTGAGTTTAATTCCTCGGCTAGCTAAGTCCTCAAATACGACACAAGTAACAACTTCCGCGCACTGTGATGGTAGTGGGAGATTTTAAAAGATTGTCGGGTTATTCGTAACCCGGGAATATTTATTTTAAAAAATAAAAACCAATTGTGACATAAATGTTTAACAATAAACACTAAATTTATCCTGTTTTACTGACATGCCAACTTTATCTGATACTTCAGGTCTGGGTTGATAAACATTATCAGCAAAAAATATTTATGAAATAGATCTTGAGTATTGTTTATGATACCGTGGGCCCGAAGAGGTTATGGAAAAAAATACTAAGAGAAATTTTTCGTTTTTTCCCTTGTATTATCTTTTCATTTATTTTAATGGTAGATACGTTTTTTAAGGTAGGCACAGTTTTGCAACCTATATGGACTGCACGTCGCTGAAATTATGTATAAACTGTAATGTTGTAATTTCATGTATGTACATGAAAAAATAAAAATTACGAAATAACATTACAGTACAGTTAATCGAATTAGAAAGAAAGTACTACTCAATGAATTGCCACCTAGATATAGTTTTCGAAGAAGTATTTTTTGTTTTATAAGTCGGTGTTGGCATCCCGGGTGGCGTGCCACCAGCCATCAGCTTGCCGCCGAAAGCCCCGTTTGAACCTCTCCCTCTTCCCCATTAACAAAATCATACAACAGACAGAGAGGTTATAACGGAGTTCTCAGCGGCAGGACTAGCGGGTTTCTCACGAAAGAATTCCGCCCCTATCAGGCGAGTTTTCTCAGAAAATTGCCGGTAGTAAGTTGCGTATACGGGGTTAGGGTTGTGTTCCCGCTATCGGGAAATTCTCAGCGGCCATAAATTTCGCACGATACGCCATCTATGCGATGCTACGTCAAAAAAGCAAAGTTGAACAGAAAACACCGATAAACATATGAGAAGCTACATGCAGAAAGGAGTTTAGTCCACTTTTACTAATTTTATAGGATACATAAAAAAACTATATTTTTACGCGTGAACTCAGCAAAGATTTAATTAAAATATTTTTTTCTATAGTTTCCTTGAAAATAATTCAAACGTATAATGGAAATACGACTTTGCGAAAGTTTACGAAGGTTAAAAGTTTAGTTTTCATGATTTATTTATAAAAAAATATCCTAGAGAGGATAGGCAGAAATTTTTTTTTAATGGTATAAGGACCACTTAAGGCGAAGATATCAGTGAAATAAATATTTCAATTAATCTATACTACGGATCGGTTTACATTATGAAAACCAAAAAATATTAACTAACTAACCATCGTAGGCAGAGAGGACGGACCGCCATACAACTCGATCATACACTTCTTGCTTCATTCACATTCATATATCGTCTCATACATTCACTTCTATTATTCCGACTTCTGACATGGCCCGGCTCAAGTATTTGATTTACTTGATCGTGCCATGTCTTCCTCGGGCGTCCCCGGCTTCTTCTTCCATTCACATTCGCGTCATACATTCTTCTTACACTCCTTTCTTCGTTAATTCGCTCTACATGCCCAAACCATCTAAGCGTCCCTTTCTTAATCTTACTTATTACGCTTACATCAGCCTTGCATTCTTTACGAATCTCAATATTTTTCATACGATTAGGCAGAGGTCCCGCGGTCGTGTCCCAGTTGCGACTGAAATCTTTTTATTTTCTGTCGTTTTTTTTTCCATTTTCATGTTTCATTTAGGATATGTTAATATTATTTTCTACAATGATTAAATATTAAAATGAGGTTTTTAAATGTCGATAAAAATAATTAAAAATTGATTATTTTTTTACCTTTCTTACAAAATTCTTCACAAAATAAATAAAAACCGCTCTTTGCGCTTACGACAAACATTTCTAAACTCCGCTTGCCAAGCGAATTTTATGCCTATTACCTATATTCGAGGTGACATAAGACACACAGCGTGTAGCAATATTTTTGACTTGTATATTCCTCTTAATTCGTTCTAAAAGCGAAAAAATTTCGAACACAACAGTACTTTCTTCAAGGTAAGGTAGCAGGGACATATTATAACAATTCAACACGACTAAGCTTCTTTTCAAATATGTTCCAGAAAGAATTTAAAGCAAGCAAATTTCTCCTAGCCCTGTTTCTACAGCAGAGTATATTATCCTGCTACAAGACATCTATGGTATGTAATAACGTATATTTTTCAGATTTGTATTTCTACATACAAATTGGTAACAAGGAACCGTTAAAGTGTTACTTTTATCCAAATATGTAGTAAACCAGTTTCTGCAATTAGCCTTTCAATTACAAAAACAAAAAATAAACATTTTATTTTATCACAACAGAGAATGATTAGGTAAGTATTAAGTATTATTTTTTTTCCCCAGAAAATTCGTTATTATATTACGTGCGTTTTGCACAGGAACTTGTGTTAGATATTAGTTGCTAATTAAATGTATTAAACACTGCCATAAGCAACCGACGAACTATTTTTATGGGGAATAACAAATTTTATTATTTTCGTGTTGGCGTAAATAGATAGGAGATGCCATTGTTTATTTTTTTCATTTCGTATATATTCATATACGGAATGAAAATTACCTAAAATACAGTAATACAGTAGGGAAAACAACGAATGCACTTATAAATTATACCGATGCAAACAATGTTCCGTACAGAGGGTAGAGTTAATTTTTCATTTTAATTAATGTCGTTATAAACAAATATAGGTACCATAAGTATATACAGAAAATCTTTTATTCCTGCTTTATTTAGAATTTTATTTATTCTATGACGTTTTCAGTACATACGAGTATACCTACCTTCATTTTAATATGTCTTCTGTGGGATAATTAAGCTAAGCTGTAGTATTTTTCATGTCCTCATTATTTTTGTTCGCACTTTCATCAAATCTGGTTGAAGAAAATTGCAAAATTTTATTGTTAAATATTTGTTATTTCATAATAAATTAATTAAAAAATTACTTTGTATTCACCACTTTATTAATATACACAGATATCAACATGTTTCGAAAGCGATGCTTTATTCATCAGGAATATATAGAATACTAACAAATAATAATGTCAAGTATAGACAAATTATAAACATAGAACACGATAATGTAAGAATAGACAAATTATAAACATAAACAAAAAAATGATTAATGTAGGTGAGTAACTAATCAAAAATGTTAATAAAAAAATATTATAAAACATTGAATAACAACTTTATTTTAATTTAAAAGAAATTATTTTTTATTATTAATATTAATATGAAAATAAATTCATGAGATAATAATAAAGAAATTTTACACAAAGTAGGTTTTTAATTCATTTATTAAAAATGACGTCACAAACTGAATACTAACATTTTTTAGAAGTTATATTTGTAATTTCTTTCTAGGAATTTTTAAAAACGCTTTTTTTACGAGTGGTGTTAAGTCACTATAAATGCAGAAACAGTATGTTCCCTAAATCCCTTTTTACTGACTAGGATTGCAGCATCTTCGTTATTTTCCAAATGGCGAAAAATTGCTGTCAATTTCTTTGTCGCAAATACCGAAACAAGCTGCACCAAAGCCGACAAGCGAAGCTATAGTCCGACCACAATTCGTTGAACCCCGGCTGAATCGTCCACTAAAATGCAATCTATCTAATAGCAGTCAATAGTACCTCTACCTTTCAATAATTACGGAAATCTTGGAAAATATGTTGTGTCAGAAGTTTTTTAAAAAATGGAGAGATTAAAAGTGAAAATCTTTCTAATGATTGATAGAATCTCACCTCGATGGCGCCATATTCATTGCTGGAATGGGCAGTTCACTTAGCCAAGAACACTGACGAGATAAACTTATAGAAGTGTGTTGTGAGCATGTCCGTGTAACTGAATTAAGCCCAATGTTACCTTACTTCTGGCGAAATACATAAAAAATTTCAAATATTGAAATTCTTTCTCGAATAGATAATCAATTTCATTGGCCTGTCCGAGGTCTAGGAGTCGAAAGGTTGTATTTAAATTGGAGACAACCGTTTTCTTTCAAATCGGTATAGATCACACTTCTAGGGATTATGTGTTCGGTGGCCAGGAAAACAGATGATTGGTGCAATACCCTGCTCAACTACAGAAGAATCGAACAAATGAAAAATGTAATTTTCTAGCAATGAGAAGAATAAGAATATGGAAGTTAAAAACCGTGCCCATACCCTTAAATCCAAAATATTAAATAATTGTTTTTGTTAAAGTTGCAGACATCACTGATTTTAATTAACTTCTGATAGATTCATATACATAATATTACGGATAGGAGAGAAAAATAATGAACTTCAATGATAAATATTATGGCTTTTAAAAATATATATTCATATACGAGTATATCACCAAACGCCGATTCTGAATATATATTATTTATTACATATAATTATACGTAGATTTTATAAACCGTTATCTAAAGTGAATAAAAAAAAACATTATTCAAACACAGCGATCTGTTGGTATCAGTACTTCTGACGTCACATGCGCCGGCTGTTGGCCGACTAGTACTGCTTTACGGTACCGCCGTTTAGAGTGGTTACTTTTCTAGTGAATTCCTTATGTTTGTTTATTGTGCCTACTTGAGAGTTTTCACTTGGATATTCATAGCCAATTAGATGAATTTGCCCACGTAAAAATTTATACCACTTCCACATTACAACAATGTCATTGGGGGCAATTTCTTCGGTAATCGTTTCTTCGGCAACCGTTCCTCCGCCTTTGGAAGGGGGGGATTACAAATGATATCTCAAAACTAATATTTCTTAGAATATATAATAAATACCAAAATATCGTTTAATATCTCGGAACGGTCAGAACGCTAATATCCGTGGCCTCGATATATCTGATATGCGGTGGTATCATAATACGTATACCGAATATATTAGGTGTAGAGCCTAATGGTCATAGTAATTCTTGGAACGCTGATAAATTTTTAATCAGTTGCAGATATGGATGCATTCTTGCACTTTGGTACTATGCACCTACAATACTGAGGAGACGCTGGCATTTTACAATGTTTCCTTTAATTAAAAGCGGTTAAATTTGAGTAAAATGGTTTCGAAGTTTTGTATGGAATGCATACAATATCACCTACCGCCTATCAAACCGCTAATTCTGACCATTCGTGTGACATTACACCCAACAAGTCGTAGATTTCGTGCGTTTTGGTGGCCTTTGAAAAATTGAAAATAATTATTTTAACTATGATAAACTTATATATTATTTACAACGTCAATAATGATGAAAAAATTTAAATAAATGGACCGGAGTTACCTATTATGTCAGATGGGAAGTAAATGCGTATTTTCAAAACAAATACGGAGGTACCTGATAACATCGCCAGGGTCCAACTTGAAACGATCGGAGAACACCTTCGAAACGCCGGACAAAGGATATTTTCCGCAATTACTGGACAAATGAGGAAGAGTGTGGCTGACGTATCCTCAAAATAATTGCCAGCAGAGCAGACGCCTGTAAGGAAACTTGAGGGCATGTCCTGTCCACACGGCGTGCTGCGCGAGGAAATAATAGTGGAAGTAAGGTGCGAAGGGAGAAGGCTTCACAACAATGGATAAGAAAACCCATTGCGCCCACCGCTGTAGGGAGTAGGTACTGTAAGCTTTCCTCGGTTGATATTAATGTCAGAATATTCTTAAGCTATATGTGGAAACATTTCCTTTCTTTAGTCGTAAGTTTTTTATATTATAACATTGTGCCAACATCACAATGTAGCCCAAAGTTAATACAAATTTAGAGCATTTAAATACTGTTCATATATATACCTAAATACTGTAATTTTCCAATAACAATTCATTCATTTTAAACTAAATTTAACAGCGCGAGGATACCACTTCAATAAAATGCATACAAGCAGTTAAAAAGATGTCGTTGATATCATTACCAATGCTCAGCAAAGGACACAAGTTCTTTTTCACTTGACTTAAGACGATGTTCTGTGATAAATTATACTCATCTGCCAGAATGGTAGATACTTTCAGCATCGCCCTGGTGGAAGACCACCATTCAACATCGAAATTTTGTTTGAAATGGCTTTTGCTGTGTTTGATGACCAGATCTGAATAGCCAGGTATTACCCCACCTTAATATTTCCCATCTCCCCCCCCCCCTGCTACTACCTTCAACCTTACAACATTCCCAAATTGGGGTTGCCATAGTTTCACTGGCTCCAGACGTTTGAGAGCAGTTGGAACTCTTGTGCGGTACTCGCAAAAGAAAATCTGCCAACTCGTTAAATTGCTACATAAAATTCACAGTGAGAGAAAAAATTCATGTCGCAATGAACGACTAACCTTGACTTTACAAACTTTGTAATTTCTTTCTATTTTAATATTCACACAAAAGCACATAGTTTTCCAATTAAAAAAATGTTAACAGTAGAAAAGGATGTTTGTAATTTTATTTTTTTAAATAAATTATCTAGAGGAAACTTCAAAGGATCATAGCTTGAGATGAAAACGATAGTATACGCTGAAAGTAATTGAACGATGTCCTAAAAGTTTGTTTTTTTTTTCAAGTAAAACCATACTTCCAGAGTGGAAGATACTCTAAGTATCGCCCTGGTGAAAGACCACCATTCAGAATTGAAAAGTTGCTTGAAATGGCTTTTAGCCGTGTTTGGTGACCAGATCTGAATAGCCAGGTATTTCCCCACCTTCCTCCTCCCCTTCTCCTTCCCCTCCCCAATACCCTCAGCCTCACAACATTTCCCAATTAAGGGGATGCCATAGTATCACTGGCTCCACACGGTTGGGAGCAGTTGAGACTGTTGTGCGGTATTCATGTAAAAAAAAAATACAACGAAATTGTACTCCGGTGAGTTACCAACAAAACTCACTATGGGACTGTGGAATTAGTACATTATTTGGTTTTACAATAACAAGTTTTCAAAGCGTATAAATAAAAATAACAGGAAAATAACAAAAACAAAGATATAGTGCAGCAGAAACATCTGTGAAAGAAGACACCGAGTTGTTAAATGAAACAAAAACTTTGGAGAAAAATAGAACCGACAGATAAACATATAATATTATTGCCACAAAATCTGTTCTCTTTAAACCCAATATTTATCTGCCACGTACGAGTATAAGATAACCACTCCCACCCGCCGCCGGCCCCTGACACTAGTTGGACAAAGGGCCGACTATTTCCCCTCACGCTAAGCCAGTCGAAGACCGCATGATTGGAAAATTCTTTCAGCGAGTTTGTTAGCTCGCCTCAAAATAAACCACGGCGCAATGTGTGAAAACCTTACAGAAAATAATTGCTTGTCCAGTGGATTTGACACTTAAAGACGGAAATTGTTGGTACTTATGATTTTAAATAAATGTAGTTTATTTAGTTTTGATGCTGAAAATTGAAATACACCAATGGAAGTTCAATAAAAATCAGCATCTACTGGCGTGTAGAAATGTAATATATGAAAGGTATTTTTTCGATAATCGAAATTGTTGAACGGGAATTTCGTACAAGATAGCTATAGAAATATAGGTACGTACCATCGGTATATAAATATTTCGTTGATAAATT
Source organism: Halesus radiatus (assembly GCA_022606495.2). Lineage (NCBI taxonomy): Eukaryota > Metazoa > Arthropoda > Insecta > Trichoptera > Limnephilidae > Halesus > Halesus radiatus. The sequence goes on from JAHDVE020003580.1 coordinate 114,662, forward strand.
GTGGGATTCCAAATGTAAATCTCTTAGATGGACTGTAAACAACGGTGAAATAAATATGGGCTAGATTAAAGGTTTAAAAGGAACAAAGATAACCAAGCACTTACCGAATGATTTCCATACTAACGAACCTGCTCCCACGAAAGTAGTTTTTCTTGTGGCGAACGAGGGCACTCAAAAATAATTAACTGTCACATTACAGTGTTATCATTCATAGTGTTGGTTAGGGTAAGTAGAAACTGGATAAATAGCAATTAACGTAAGAACCAACCACGTTATCAGTTCAGAACCTAACAGTGTACCTTCCTAATTTGCGAGAAATAGAAGAGAGACCCCACATTGAAGTTCTGATACAAACTCTGATGTTTTTTTTTATTTTTATATGTATACCGCGCAAGAGTCCCAACCGTCTGGAGCCAGTGAGATTATGGCATTCCAAAGTGGGGAATGTTGTGAAGCTGAAGGTATTGGGGAGGGGAAGGAGAAGGGGAAGAAGAAGGTGGGGAATACCTGGTTATTCAGATCTGGTCACCAAACACGGCTAAAAGCCATTTTAAGCAACGTTTCAATTCTGAATGGTGGTATTTCACCAGGGCGATACTGAGAGATATCTTCCACTCTGGAACGTGCGCAAATATAATATATATTATTTTAAAATGAATTAATTGTGAAACAACACACTACTTACGCACGCCGGGATTTAAACCCGCAACCTTCGGATTCGTTGCATGAGGCGTATCTATGCTAAACCATTTACGACCATATATATTATTAACGCAGAGATCAGTAAAGAATATGAAAGTAACCAAGAAGTTTATGCCAGAATAAAGTTATATGGTGTCAATCATATCTTACATACAAGTATGGTTAACTATTCTCAAAAATGTGAATATAAGATATTTTCAAAAACAATCACTTGACACTTCTTGGACCCATTCGATTGGAATTCATTTTTGAAAATGCCACTGTCGAAATTCGTAATGGGAGGATATAGTACAGGCATGGTAGGTAAGTGAAAAAAAAAAAAAAAGTATCCTGGGCCGGCTTTCCCGTTTCACAGACATAAAACATCTAATTAAAAAGCAATACAAATGTAAAAATTCGACGAAATTTCAAAACACAACACTCCCCCCGTACAGCAGCGGCAAAAAACCTCTATGAAAATTGCATCGCTGCGAAACAAAGCGGTCACACACTGTGACGAAGTGGAAACTGCTGATCACTTCACTCTACCAGAAAGACTTACCAATTCATAAAAAGGAACCCTTCAAGAGCTTTGCAATTTATTTATTTTTGAAAATCATTACTATTTCTTTGCGGGGTGGTTTCAATATTATGGTTCGTGGGATACTATGGACCAGACTAACGAACAAAGCAGATGTTACCGGTGCATTATTAGCTGAGTAATATACTATCTTCATAAATAAATAAATTATGCCGGGCGAAATTTGCACATCAGTTGGACTTTTTGAAAATTAAAAATGAGTCGGTTCAAATTAAAAATAAATTTGTCGTCATTTTGCAATCAGGATCATTCATAATTCATGGAGATGCAGAGCAGGGAAAACATTAAATCATTTACTAAATATTTGGTAACATACTTGATATTTTTGTTAACACTCTTACCAAGCAAATTATTAATATTACTAATTACTACCCCATAAACGATTCCCTCTGAGGTCGTTAGTATGTATTAATCAAAATAACAATAATTTAAAGTTTTTTTTTCTTTTTCATTAGTATAATTATTATCATAGCTCAAAAGGCAATTTTGAAAATTATTCTTATAGTCCCAATCAGAACTCCTACAGACTACGTTTTTAACTCCCTGAATTTAATGTCTCTGAAACAATTATATACAAAAGATATTTTAATTTACACATTCAAAAAACAGAATAACTTTACACATACAAACTTGGATCGATTCACAAGATCCGCATTACAACTTACATTCCATCAACCTACAACAAAAACTACCTTTGGGCAAAGAAATTTGCAATATTTCTCTATAAAAGTATTTAACATCCTCCCTCTAGCAATAAAAACCATTACAAAATTAACCGAATTCAAAAAAAGTATTAAGATATGGATTATGGACATGGGAAGGAAGAATATAGATATGATATTGCAACCAAACAGGGTTTAACGGTCACGGCATGTTTTCTAATATTTTTTTAGAATTCTTATTAATCTTATTGCATTATCATGTTCCTCTAGTAATATTTTAATATAATTACGAAACCTTACTTATTTTTTTTTATCAAACTTAAAATATAATTGACCAAATTCATATTCTTTATATGAAACCATGTACAATGTGACCTTAGAACGGGGTACCCCAGTAAGGTTACATTTTTTTGCGATTTTTTTGTTAAACTTTAAGAAATAAATAAATAAATAACTAGGTTAGCTGTTGGAAACAGGAACATCAGATTTTTATTTGTTTTGTGTAAAGTAAAAGATATTGAATAAGGAACTCCAATCCAATTTTTAATATCAATAATGACGTTCAAACTTAAATACCAGTTATATATCGTTTTTTTCTAAAGTTAGTTTTCATGTTTAAAATAATTTTCAAAGTTTCAATTTTTCAAAGGCCGTCAAAACGCTTCAAATCTATGACCGCTCAGTTTTGAGGTTCGAATGTCAAATGTCAAAACAAGGATGAGCTTTACCGTACATAATTGTATATTTTATTCGTGGTAAACCATAACTAAACATAAGTAATAAAATTATGTACCTTTTTAGAAAGTTTAACTCAAAGAATAATAATTGTATCGACCATTAACATTATCATAATTTCCGTATTGATAATCGGTTTGATCATGAATACTCTAAATTCTTTCATGAATAAATAGTTGTTTATATTGAACAACAATTATAGAGCACCCAAATTAAGTTAAAATTTTGCCAAAACTAAAAAAATACATATTAAAAATACAAAACAAAATCGATAAATATTTTTTTTTCATACTAATCCAAAAACAGAATGCTCACGTGACGTCAGATGTTCCAAATGCAATGGTACCAACATAACACGGTGTTTTTATTAGCTGATATTTTATGCACTTTTTAATAACGGTTTATAAATTCTACGCATCAATATATAATGAAAATTATATATTCAGAATCGGCGTTTGCTGATGTTTATGAATATATATGTCATTATATTTTTCACTGGAGTTCCTTATCATATAATATCAAAAGTCCGAATTTATTACAACTTACAAGGCAAGTGTTCATTAGATTTATGGTGTATTGATAGTAGAATCGTTTCTTGGAATTAACCTCGTAGTTTAATTCTCCACTTAACAAAATTCTGAAACTAATATTTCTCTTACTAGGTCTATGTTTCTATTAAATCTGTACTAAATTAAATTCTTGAATCAATATTTCTCAACGAGGCTTATACTTTTAGCTTTATCTCCAAACTTTCCAAACTCAACATCAGATTAGACGATACAGCTGTCGCTTTTGATGATAACCCAACAAGGAGGCGGGGGTAATCTTCCAGACGAGCAGAATCTCGTAATTACCAAAAACATTTTCCGAATTTTCCTTTCGCCATCTCTTCCAATCGCCTCATTAGCAGCGTGTACCAGGGATGGCAGAAAAAACGATAAAAATTTTGCGAATTTCGCAAAGTGACATCTACGCCCGGAGGATGAGCGATACGTCCTTATGACGTCACAAGTTCTCGCCGATCAATCTTCATTATCGGCGCTTCTCGTCGGCAGCCAATGACGTGAGGGGAGCAATTAGTCAACGTCAGCCCCCGTATGGGGTGACGTAGCGGCCCTGAAAAGGGTTGCGAATGTTGTGTGTGCGATAGCGCAGAGTGAAATTGGAAACAAGGATGCCCACTTACTCGTGCCATCGCCATCATGGGGGGGGGAGAAATTCATTTGTGTAAAAGGATTGAACTAACGTTGCTATTCTACTTAGCACAGCATCATGTACAGGTTTTCTTTATTGTAGTGTTCCAAAATATCGCAAGCACAATTTTAACTCATACCTACTACTACCGGTCAGCGGCTGAGTTGAGATCGCGTCTGGATCCCACCCAGGCGTCGTGAGTTTAATTCCTCGGCTGGCTAAGTCCTCCATCACGACACAACCAACAACTTCCGGTTAATGTGATGGTAGTAGGAAATTTTCGAATATGTCAGGCTATTCGTAACCCGGAAGTGTTTGTCTTTCTTTAAAAAAAACAATCTCAACGTAGAAGAAATTTTCAACAATGGATAACGTAAAAACTTTTTATTTTGTATGGAATGAAGTCAAATATTACAGATCAGGTTTATTCTAGATCCATAATTGACAGAGAAAAACAAAACAAAATAACAGTTTGCCTTTTCGAAATGTGTAGAGAGTTTCTTGATTGTGTTTATATAATAATAATACTTGGACGATTTATATAGTGCCGTTTTTGTGAAAAATCACCTCAAGGGCGCTGTACAAATACTACTTGCTAGGGTTTATCTTATTATGTACTTCTACAGAAAACATACTTACCTGGTAGGGCACTCCAGATTAAAACTTAATTAAATTACAATGTTTTGGGCTGAGATGGTATGACTTGACTAATGATGGCTACACGCACAGAACACATATATTAGAAAACACTGCACATTGCATGACATTGAAGTTACTGTATTTTTTTTGTTAATAATTATTTACATTTACGAATAATAAAATTATTTGTTTATTAGGTAACTGAACCATATGCGTATTTTATTAGATATACGTAGGTACTAAAAAGTACCTACCTACAAAGAATAGTCATTATTGACTCGATTATGATGAGCGAAGCTTTGCTTCTGAAACATGTAGATATTTATATATTAAAAACAGTTTTGTGAACAAAGTACTCCTTATTAATTATATTAATAATGACGCCACAAAATAATTATACATCTATCGAAGGAATTATATTCAATATCGTCAGAAACACTTTCCACTTACTATAATATATAGCATTTGTAAAATGTGGGCAATTTTTATGGTTGTAACTCCCCAGAGTTTATTAAAAATGAGACAAAATGTTTGCACATAGAGTCAGAAATTTGCATAAAAATAAGCTATTTGCATAGGCGCCTATATTATTATTATAAGCTGATTACAATAAAACGTGGAAAAACCGTATTAAACATTATTTATTAAATAAAACGAACAGAATATAATAAGAGGGTGAGAAACTATAAAAAAAATCTTATTATATTCTGTATATCTCAACTATATGTGTGTGTGTATTTTTGTTAAGTTTTAAATTTTACTCTGACGGTAAATTAGTGGTTTAAAACAAAGTGTTTAATTAAATAAATATGTCAAACCACAGAGTAATTGCTGTCTACGAAAACGTATTAAACATTATCCGAAATATGTTAATACTCGTGAACCGAACCCTCATGTAATGTAAAATACATCGGGGTGTCAGACTACCAGGGTACCAGGGCCGTATGTTTAACAAGGAGGAAATAAAACCTTGACAGCGGCTGATGAATGACCAGATACGTCAGCTGTTAATGCGCAAATGTTCTGGAAACTTCGCCGATGCCATCAAACCCCGCCTACGTCTCGCATCTCTCGCTGCTTCTCGTCTCCTGGTAACTCGCTAGTGACGGGACACGATCTTATCTCCCAACTTTGATACTGGATACATAGAGGAATTACTATTCTCGATACGTGGGTACTTCTATGGAAGGGTGACGGGACTGATGGTTAGTTGGTGAGACATGTTAAAGGAGACGATACTATTGCACCTAGCAGTTACTACTGCCTTCATCCGAGTTCAAACGCACTTCTTATATAACAATTTAAAAAATATAAAATAAGCAATAACAGGGTTGTCCGAATTTTGGACTGAAAAATTATATTTCAAAGCTCCGTAGCTCATTATGGGAATGATGTTGGGTGTTTACGTTGACCTAGAAATTATAAAAATATGAAATACAGCCTATACGCAAAAAAGCGTGATTATATTGTGCAACTCTATTTGTAAAATGATGTCCGTAAATAGTATCTTTCATTGCCGGATTCGAACCCATACCACCGGATCAATATTTAAATGGAACCATGGAGGTAATCAAATTAAAATCCCTTAATAATAGTGAGTCTATTATTAAAAATAAAAATAAATTTATCTTACAGAGCCATCCTAAATATGTTTCCTTTCACCACTCCCTCAACAATAATAATAAAAAAAGGATTACTTATATAGATGCAGTTTTTGCTTTACAATCAAGGATCATCTCTATCTCTTCCCCCCACCCTCTACTAATCCCTAGTCACACCCCCACCATCACTTCGACAACTAAGATATATGTTCTCCCATAGTTTTCTAATGCTTTCTAAGTTAGTATACATTTCGACCTGATGAAGGAACAGTTGTTCCGAAACCGTCAAGCATATAAAATAAAAGGAGGTTAAAACGAAGATTTATTGATTCATTTAATTACATGAAAATCAATCAGAAAAATCAAAAAAAAATCAAAACATGTCATCTACCAATGTGTAGGTAGGAAAATTAATCCGGGGTTTAGGCCGAAATTGAATAAGGCGGGTCCTCTGGTGTACCTATAGTATAACGTGTGTACCATTTACGGCATGTAACGACGTTTCACATTAAAACGCATATCATAGACTTTGCAACACTGCACACTTAATTCCAACAACCCTGTAAAATATTTAACTCAGTGGAAACGTAACACCGCCGGAGCAATTAAAATATTAGTTATGATTAAGTACGCTATTAACCTTAAAGTTAACGCCGCTAAAGTTACTCGTTAAATTATTTCGTTATCAGATTTCTTAATTGCTTTTTACAAGGACACCTCGAAGATAACGGAGAAACTTATGCTGGGAACAAAAATAACCTCTGGCGATAAATAGGGGTGAGTTGGCCAAATAGGGATGAAATTTAAAACAAGGCAAATAAGCACCTACTCAAGCAGGAAAAATTGGTTTTAGATAAGTCAAAATCGTGGCAGAGCCCAATCTGTGCAATGACGGCCTGTTTTTCAGAATACTCAATAACGTTTTTTTATTTTTTTTTGTTATTTACTTTAACACCCAGATGGCTTTTATACGTGAGTACATCTTTTTTTAATCACATATAAAAAATCAAAATAAAAAACATGCACAAAAAATAATTACACTTGAAATAAGAATAAACTGCACCAATGCTAAAAATACACAGGAATATAAAGCACAGGAAAAAATAAACAATACAATACCTATCCACAAAATACAACAAGTCAATGTTAATATTAATAACAAATAAATAAATAATGTAAAAAGTTAAAGTTAACAATAATTTGTAATTTAAATGAAAGAAATTTTTTTGTTTCAATGTTTTATTTATATTTATGCATTATCGACCGGTTTCGGTTGAACTCAACCTTCATCAGGAACGTACACATTTAAACTTTGTAACATAATTGTTGTCCCTGATGTGGATGCTACAGTACAATTGTCTGTGATAGAATTGTAATGTAACATAATTGTTGTCCCTGATGTGGATGCTACAGTACAATTGACTATGATAGAATTTCTTGAGGTGTCGATGGATGGGAGATCCGTCAGAGGCGCCTGGGCAAGATGGCAGGAGACATAACTTGACACGGGCGGGGAGCTCGACGTGGTTTTTTGGGAGGAGTTATGTTATGTTACTGTTTCGTTTGACGCCGGAGAGTGTCTAATTAATTACCCGAAGTGGATATGTTTTTTATTTAATGAAGGTCAAATGGTAGGTGATGAAACCTAACCGCGCGTGCCTTGAGCTTTGGAGAGGAATCCCTGCGGAGTAATGTGCGGACACGAGGGGTAGCTGCTACATCGACGACCACACAGGATAAGGTAGCATTCATACATCCTATTGCCTGAACCTCACGGAAGAAGCTGTGGCGGATGGCGCTTCCGACGAGTCATCATGGACTTCGCATCATGGACCGTGGGAATCGGTGAACATCAGGACTGGAGCGGCCTTGCCTGATGCCGGAGAAGTTCAGTTCAGTTCTGCCACCGCGCGGAACAGTTAACATTTTTTTGCTCCGTGCCGTTTCGCTTGTAACTTCGCCGTTTCGTCTCGAATCAAAATAGTTTTCTCACCAGTGCTCTAACAGAGCGCGGTTTGATAATTTTGAATAATTTTTGTGTTTAATTTCAATAGCATAAGTTTTTTTTTTTTTTTATATATCTCAGTTTTTTTTTTTTTTTACCATCCCCCCTTGGGGGAGGTCCACCAGTGCCTATCTTTTGATAAAGTGTGTATTATAATAACCTCTACAAACTTCCAATTAAATTAAGTGTAATCATAAGTGTATGTGACTATAAAGTTAAAAGACCTAAAAATCCCTGCAGAACCCCGCTAATAGTTAAAATCGAAAAGGCGTTTCAGCCCGAGCTGATTAATAATACTTATCAAAACATTTTACATAATAAATTTGTGTCATTGGATATAAAATTTTACGGGCTATCGCCCTACTTTTCTACTTTTCCAGTCGCTCGCCGGAAAGTATGAGTTTTGGTGTTGTTTTGGTTTTTTTTCTATAGGAATTGTACCAAAGTGAACTCGCCGAATACGGGGGGTGTTAGTGAAATAAGCCGACGTAGCCTACGACCGGCGTCGGTCTTGGTTCCTGACGTTAGTGGAACAGTCCTTGTAGTGAACGATAGATTTATTTATTTGTTATTATTATTATTATTATATACATATATATATTTTTTTACATTTAGTTTAATGAAACATTGTTATTAATTGAATTAAAAAAAAAAACAAAGTGCGAATACTAACTAAAATCGATAGGACGATATTTCACACTCGTGTCGGTCTACAAATAACTGTTTTTTTTTTTTTTGAAATATATAAATAACTGTTTTTGCCAAAAAAATGATCTGAAGACACGATAGAGTTCTTGATAGAGAAATTGACACTTTTAACCCACTTTTTTTTCCCGACTTTGAGTATCAGTCTGGGGTTTCCCTCGCCTATTGTAAGTTTCCCCATTTCTCCCTTTTTGTCCCAAGTTATACAAATTTGTAAGAAATTATCTCGGAACGTTTGTTTTTTTTGTGTTTCGTGACCAAACATCGATAGTGACGGTCCTCCCAACTCAAGATGGATTCGGAGGATGAGGATACGAATTACTTAACTCAGGACGAAATACTAGACAGACTTTTGGCCAAGGAGGACTCAAACGCTCTAATCAAGCGACTCCTAGCGGAGCGGGCTCACAGGGAATCTACGTCTAGATCTTTTGCCTGCATCGAGAGGATGAAGAGACAGAGAGATCTGCCAGGCCCTTCAAGACAAGCCATGTCGCCAATTGAGACAACGAGCATTTGCACAGCAATACTCGCTGCTGAGACGACCAACTCAGCGCCACCGACGTTAGGAGACACTACCTCGGATCTGAACGGGCAGTCAGGAGCTGCAGCGCTGGCATCCGCCTTCACGAGCGGCACTTCTAAAGTTATTTCACCCAACCAGGAAAACAAGAAGAGGTCGCGCACGGAGGATATCTCGGAGATAGAGGATGACCGCCTCAGTGTATTCTGGGCTAAGATGTCGAATATTACTGAAATAATTCATTCAAGTAAGAGTAAATTAAACAAGGACGACAGGAGCACTATTCAGGTAAGCCTCGACCTAATGTCTCACGAACTAATGAAACTTGCTCTTGACTTGGCAGTAGCCAAAACCAAGGCAGCTACCTTGCAAGAAGTCATGTTGGCTCAGAGGGGCTTCTCTGATAAATTGGATGTACTCATCAAACGAGTACCCATAACTGTGGCTGCACAAGCTCCACTGCCGCAGCGTAAGTCTTATGCCAGTGCTGCTTCAGGTCCCCCTCCCTCCGGTACCCTTGTAGTGGATGGATTTGAGAGGGCTCTACCTCCGCTCCAGCCGACTGTGTTGTTTTACCCAACCGTGCCGGAAGGAAAGACTTCAGATGAGACCCAAAAGGAGCTCATGAAGGTCTTGAACCCATCAAAGGATGGGTTTCAAGCTGTCCGCACGCGGAAATTAAAAGGAGGAGGATTGATGGTTCAGACTTCTAGCACGGCTGGTTTAGACAACATCAAGAAGGCGTCGGCTAAAATCGAAGCCAGCGGCCTGAAGATGATTCACCCTCAGGGCAACCTCCCAAAAATTGTCATATATGACGTACCAAAGGGCGAACCGGCAGCAGACCAAGGGCTGTTCACGGAAATTTATGCCAACAATATAAGAGGTAAGTCAACGCTCTCCCTAGAGGACCACCTCCGGACGATGCGCCGTGTGTCTCTGTTCGGGAAGAGGGATTCCTCTTCCATGAACATGATAGTCACCTGCCATCCCGAGAGTCGAAAGGTGTTGATTGACAGCGGCCTCTGCTTTCTTGGATGGAATGCCTGCCGCGTGCGCGACTATTTAGGGGCCACCAGGTGTTTTAAGTGTCATTTGTATGGCCACGTCAGCAAGTTCTGCACCATGACAATTAATACGTGCCGCCACTGCGCCGCAACCGGCCATGACATCGAGGATTGCCCCAAGAAAGCTGACGCCGCTGTCTGCGCCACCTGCAAGCGCTTTAACAAACCTTCCAACCACCCAACAGGTGACAGATCGTGCCCGGCCCACCACGCTGCTGTAGAGGCCCAAGTCCGTAAAACTGATTATGGTAGGCGCTAACTCCCTTACAATTGGACAAGTAAATCTGCAGCGCTCTCGAGGGGCAACCCTTGAGACTCAACGATTAATGGCCGATTTGGACCTCAGCATTATTCTGATTCAGGAGCAGTATCTCCGGCAAGGCAAGACAGCTGGTATAGATTCTCCAGGGGAGGTACTCGAAGTAGGGAAATCCCCGGGTGCGGGTGTTCTGATCAACACTTCAGTGTTCAGCCCCTCCTTCTCGAGGGGCTCTCGAATGAGTACCAAACCTGCGTATCGATAATCTTCGATGATATCGAGATTGTTTTCGTATCCGTCTACTTTAAATATGGAAATCCCGTCGGACCACACATCCTTAGCCTGACGCGCGCTCTTAACGTTCTGAAGGGGCGTAACATAATTATAGGGGGGGATTTCAACGCGCGCTCCTCTCTGTGGTACGATAATAACGAAAATAGGACGGAAAGATCAGACGCCGTCGAGGACCTCATCTCTGCGCAAGGTCTTTTCATCATCAATGAACCGGGATACCCTTCAACGTTTTCTGGCACCGGAGGGGAGAGCAACATTGACTTAACTCTTTGCTCTGGGTCAATTGTGGCTAAGATGTCTAACTGGATGGTCCACGAACGCGCTCTTGTAAGTGACCATAGGCTCATCACTTTCTCCCTAGGAGTTAAAATTGATGAAATACCTCGCACAAACTGGCACTTCAAAACACAACAAGCGGATTGGGATAAATTTGGTAGGACACTGCGCGATAATTTAAGGGGCTTCTATGCATTGGCTGCTAGTGATCCTGATAAATTGGGGGAATTTTTCAACGCGGCGGTGGTATCAGCTGCAGATTCCTCCTTGGGAAGATCAAACCCAAAGAGGAAAATAAGGACGCCGTGGTGGTCAAATGAGCTGACTTTGTTGAAGGGCGCGTATAAGAGGGCCTATAGGAGCCTTGGAGTTGCCAGACGGGCTACGTGTACCCCTGACAAGGAGGCGTTCTTAATGGCTAAACTGAGAAGCTCCCGTAGTGCCTATCGAATAGGTGTCTGCTTAGCAAAACGAGCTTCCTGGAGAGAATGGGTAAAAGGGGTGGGAAATTCAAATCCTTGGGAAGTTTACAGCGCACTCCAAAAAACGGGCAAAGGATCTGAGCGTTACTTATCCAGCATAACACTGGGCAATAACGATGGGGATGCCGAGAGTTGTGACATTGCCACGACCCTTGAAACACTTCTGGGGAAGCTAGTCCCTCTAGAGACAGTAACAGGGGAAAATGACCACCACAAACAAGTGAGAATTCTCTCAAGGCTTCCTCCTAGGGACCTCCCCCAGACGGTCGAAAGCTTACCACCATTCAGTAAAGCGGAGTTAAATATTATAATTAAGGGTCTCGGTCCGAAGAAAGCCCCGGGTATCGACAAGTTGAATGGTATAATCGTGAAGCATGTTTGGATCTTTGCAAAGGAGGAGCTTTTCCAACTCTTGGACACATGTCTGAGACGCGGAAAGTTTCCCACAGTATGGAAGAGGGGTGTGCTCAGGATAATCCCTAAGGGAAACAATAAGCCGAGAACGGACCCGAAGGCGTACCGCCCCATCACCTTGCTGCCCATCCTCGGTAAAATTCTCGAGAAAATCATACGTAAGAGGTTAGACCATTACCTGTCGCCCGGTAGCATCCACCAATTCGGCTTCGTTCCTGGGAAATCCACCGAGCACGCCATTTCGTTTGCGCTCGACTGGGTGAAGGTTTGTAATAAGAAGTATGTGATAGGTCTATTTCTAGATATTGCCGGGGCTTTTGACAACGCATCATGGCCAATGATACTTATCAAACTAAAGAATAGAAACTGTCCACCGGATCTCTTTGAGATCTGTTCGGACTATTTTAGGGACCGATCCATCGTGGTTGCTCACGGGAGCACCACTATTATCAGAGAAGTGGATATGGGCTGTCCCCAAGGCTCAGTTTTGGGTCCGGAATTTTGGAAAATTCTTTTTGACGACGGCCTCAGGTTACCCTTGCCTGAGGGTTGTGTATCAGTGGCATATGCGGATGATGAGCATCTTCTTGTGGCGGGCAACAGCAGGAAAGAGGTCGAAAGTAAGGCCGAGGAATGCTTAGAGATGGTTCTGGAATGGGGTAAAAGAAATAAATTAACCTTCGCTCCCCACAAGACAGTGGGTCTCCTTATGAAGGGTTCCCTCAGTCGAAGACGTAACCCTTCTATTAAAATGGGAAACTCCACAATATCCTTTGCGGAAAACACCAGACACTTGGGAGTCATTTTAGATAGATCGTCTTCTTTCCTGGCCCACGTCAAAAGCGCGTCCAGTAGAGCCCAGGCCCTCTTTCATAAGTTGAGAAGACTGTCAACGGCCGAGTGGGGTCTCCGCTCGCCTGCGCTCCGGCTAATCTACCGGGCAGTGTACGTGACCCAAATCTCATACGCTGCTTCGGTGTGGGAGCACCGCCTTGACAATGTTCTCATACTCTTGGCTCTGAAAAGGGGCCAGCGCACTCCTTTACTGGCGCTCTCGGGAGCTTACAGGACTGTAGCATCAGATGCATTACCGGTTCTGGCCGGAATCCTGCCGATTGATTTAGAAATTAGGGAAGTATTGGCTAAGAAGGCTTTAACAAGAGGTAGAGAGGCTGTCCATCTGGGTGTCCACGTGACCGTGGGTGGTGAGGTCTCCCTGCCAAAGCTTCTTAAGGAGATGCGTGATAGAACTCTGGATGATTGGCAGTCACGTTGGGATAGGGCGACGACGGGAAGATGGACTTATTCTTTCTTCCCCTCAGTTAGAAGCAGAATGGAAGGGGCATATTTACACCTGGACCACTATACCACCCAACTACTATCGGAGCACGGTGAATTTAGGGGTAGACTTCATAGTTTATCTCTATCCCCTCACCCAAACTGTGCTTGTGGAAATACAAACCAGACCGCCGAGCACATTCTGTGGCACTGTGAGATTTTGATGGATGCGAGAGAGGAAATGCTGGATGGTTTGACTGGAATTACCAGACCAGCCTGGAATGCTGATCTGGTCTGCAATAAGGTGAATTTCGAGTGTCTGAGAAGGTTTGTAAGTAGATGGGTGGAGAGATGGCCTGAACTTAGAGTCGCGGAATAGCTTCGTAAAATCATTTATCGTTTCAGGTGCCGGAGGTACTGTCCTCTTGAATCTCTGGTACTGATTTTAAATTTATTTAACTACTGTATATGCTTGGTTTTACATTTTATGTTTCCCTTTGTAAATGTTTATCTTCTACTTGCTATTTTGTTACCTTGTTTCATTCTCTATTTCTGTATTTTGCTCATTTAGATTCCTGCCATTTTTAATATATCTTATACTTTTTTTTTAATTTTAAATTTTAGCTTTAAACTTTTCACTCTGCACTGATGCCTCTACTGTTGTTATAATTTTGTTTTCCATTTTTATTTCCCTATTATGAGTTTTGTTTTCTTTAGGTACAAAAATTTTTCTTTGTGTAGAACTCAAAAACATTTTGAGATATTCAGGCGAACTGAACCAAAAAATATTTTTATTGTGTACTGTCCACATCCCCTCTTAGGGAGTGGAAAATTAACCCTATCCCTGCAACCCGAAGCAGTCATCTACTTTTGACTTGCCCTAGCCGGATCCCTTGTGTACTTCCCGATGGAGCAAGCTTGGTGGTGACGGCCTTCCCGTCTCCCCGACTCAGTGGCACGCTCCCGGCCGCCTGGACCCCTCCATATCCCCAGGGTCTCAGGGTTTTTTTTTTTTTTTACCCCCTCCCCAATTACACTTTTCTTAAGGGATAATCTTGACGACTGGCGCAATGTCTCCTGGGAAGGGTGGCGGGAACAAGAATCCACCTAGCACTGCTTCAGAGGGACTGCCCTGGTGTCCTGGCAACGGCTCGTCCCAAGTACTCTCACTTAATCTATTTAGTTTCTCCCTTTTACTGTTTTATGTTTCTCCGCGTCTCACCATGTTCATCTACGGACGAGTAGAGCAGAGCCACCATTATTACTAGAGCCACTTTTGTCGACCGTATGTATGTACTAACCATTCTGGGCTGTGGAATTTTACTAACCTCCTTCTAAGCTAATGCTATGCAGGGACACTTGAGGGTTTAGAATCATTTATAACCTTAGCTTCGTTGAACCAAAAAATTAGAGTCCTTGAGGTGCACCCTGAAGGAGTAACCATAAGTTACTTATACCGGGGTGGGAAAGTGGTGGATAACCTCAACTGATGCCGGAGAAGATTCTGACCACAAGAGCCATCATTTATCCTTTTAATCCATTCTTTTTAACTTAGTCTTACTCTTCACTCTTCTCTTCCTCTACCATGATAATTGGGGTTATATAGTCAATAAAGACTATGTTTTCCTACCTTAGGGTTTTATTAACTGTATCACAACCTCCCCGCACTTCATCCTTCAAACTCACCCACGAATACTGAGATAAAGTCGAACAATAGCAGGAGATGCTACATTTTAGCGCCCAACGTTACAAGTTATATGTGTACGTATAAGTTTATATGTGTACGTTCCAAATGAAGGTTGAGTTCAACAGAAACCGGTCGATAGTGCGTTAATATAAATAAAATAATCATTGAAGAAGATAATATTAACACATCCCAAAATAAACCACGAAACCGAAAAAACAACAGAAATTAAAAAGATTTCAGTCGCGTCTGGAACCCAGGACCTCTACCTATCCGGGGTAACCGCTTAACCAACTAAGCTAATGAGACCAGTTCAATTTACGCCATTTACACCGATATCATACTTCCAGTTCAAGACTTGTTAATATTATCCTCCATTTTTATAAATCCCATATTATTGGCTGCTATCCTAATGATGATTGCAAAGTTTCATCCCGAACTCAATTGCAATTGGAACAGAGTCTCGGATATACCTACCTGAAATCTTTTTAATTTCTGTTGTTTTTTCGGTTTCGTGGATCATTTTGGGATGTGTTAATATTATCTTCTTCAATGATTAAATATTACAATGAGGTTTACAAACTTCAATAAGTTATAAAAAATAAATTGAATAAATAAAATAAAATGGTTTAAAACAAGAAATTCTTTCATTTGAATTATAATGTCGAGCCATAAAACGACTGCATTGTTCGATAAATTAAAATAATTTATTACTAGGTAGAAATAATTCGTTCATACTTTTTTTGAAATTTGCAATGTTCAGATTATTTATTGTCAATGAGTCGGATTGGGTTGTCAGAATTCCTACCCGTTAGCAACTTGCCGAACGTAAATATCCCTTAAGCGAAGGTTGAAAAACAACTGAAATACCAACCTTTAATATTGAGAAAACATTTTTACAATTATAGTGTTACTCGAGTTTGAACTTTGAACGATTTTTTTTAACGAATCTAACAAATAAAACAGGCTAATGAATTTAACTGGCTTCTCAAGATTTCAAAAAAAAAATTAAACAATAATTTATTTTTTTACATTATACTAATATAAAAGGCTTTGAGGAAAATAATTTCCTTCAAGGCTTGTGTCATATTTGAGGCTACTGTGTGGAAGGTATTTTTGAGGAGAGGAAGGAGTGAATATGGGCCTAAAAGGAAGAAAGACCCATGTAGTAGGAGGGAGGAAACACAGAGGCCGACAAATCGTTACACAGCTGAGCTGTTGAACTCAAGAACGAGTCGTAGAAACAACCCGTTCTCATGTGATAAATGTCAATCATGTACAAATATTGGGCATCATAAGCTATTTTTAAATGTTTAGTCAATTTCAGCCAAAATAAGATAACTAACTAACCTAACGTCGTTTCCCCGCAGGTGTAGGCAGAGAGGACGGACCGCCAAACAATTCGATCTTGACATACACTTCTTGCTTCATTCATATTCGTACATCGTCGCATACACTCTCTTCTATTATTCTGACTTCTGACACTTAATCGTGCCATGTCTCTTTTCTGGCGTTCCCGGCTTCTTCTTCCATTCGCATTCGATTTATATATTCTCCTTACACTGCTATCTTCGTTTATTCGCTCTGCATGCCAAAACCATCTAAGCGCGCCTTTATTAATCTTAGTTAATCTTTCTTATCCAAAATAAGATAAATGAAATAAACCTGATTGAGGAAATGAACTGCCCACCAACAAATTATCTATTAATCGTTATGAAACGATGAAATTTGATTGAATAATTTTTGTTTTTTTTTCCAATTTGGATTTTCTTTATTATTGTCGCTGTACATCGACATATTAACAATTCATAAATGTTCAATGGGATATCAATGGATATTTTTTTAATAAGTAAATTTAAAAACGATTTATTTTACATGCGTCGATAATAATACGAGAAGAGAAAAGTGAATAAAAAATAAAATTACCAGAGGGAAACTCAATTCAAAATAAGATAAAGCGCGCCGCGAAAAAGCTCACAGGTGTGAAAAAACAGGTGTGAGGTTAAGTACCTTCAAAGGGAAAAGCGGGAAATGAAAATATGCCATTTCCGTCGAAAATTCGGAGAGCGTGCAAACAGCTCGCCTTGAAATTACAATCAATCTCCGCTGAATGCGGGGAAATTCTCCAAAATACTTGCGGGCGAATAAAGGTTTTTCGCTCAAATCTCGGCCCTACACGCAAGTCATCACATCACGTGGTATACCCAACTAGATTATACAATTTTTATACTTAGTAATGGACGCAGCACAGTGATGGCTTTAACCTAAAACCCTCCGCTTATTTTACTTAAAAACAGGTCAGGAAAGACGGGGTCCAGATTAATCTATTATACTACGTGTACTATAATGCATTCTAAAAGCAACGAAAATAATAATAATGAGATCTTAACTAACCATCAAGCCATTTCCTGGATGAGTGGGCAGATAAGAACACCATATATTCTCATAGGATTATTCCGTCTTTTGATATCAACCACCTACAATTAAGAGATATAATATGTACAAAAGTATATTGGATCTATTAACGCTTCCGTTCCGAAGGGGGGTAATACACTTACCCCAAACGAGAGTTTTGTGCAATATCTAAGTTGTTTTTTACATCACGTACTCAGGCAATCCTAGAAAAACTATGTCGATCTACGTTTAAGATATTACATAACATGTATCAATTTCTTACGAAATTACTACCCCCCCCCCCATGCCAACTACTTTATCTGGCTTCAAAGAAGCGACGAGTGCGGTCGTAAAAGGTACACTTTACTGGAAAGACCTTCAAGAATATATTCGAGTCACGCTCGCTTTCGTACTATCTCTACCGTTTTGCATTGCCGAAGATGGACGATGTCCGGTGAAAATGGTAGTAATTCAAATTCGAGTTTTACTGGAAGGGGCAAAAGGTATATCAATTGTCACGGTCGCATTGCGATTTTATGGGAGACCTTATTGACCCCACTTCGTATCGTACATTATTTTTTTTACCTTAAGGTACGTAGAGGTTAATATATTATGTTATTTGTGTTACTGTGTACCTTTCGATTCGTATAATTGACTAATTTATTATTTCTCAAAAAAATGTATTCAATTCAAACGTACCTAAAACATCATTAAAATTCTTCATACTAAACTAATATCATTAAATCCGAGTCTAATACATATTGCAACCTCAACACTGACATATAATATATATTTAGTAGACATATATATATATATATATATATGTCTACTAAACCAAACAGATGTGTGAACTGACGTTGTTAGTAAAATTAACAATTATAAAATTCTAATTAGATAAGTAAGAAATTTGGGAAAACCTTATGAGCTCCGCTTAGTACAGAATTGTTTTGTTAATTTTATAAAAATAATAAATGTTTATTCCGGTTTGCGGGGAGGTTAGTGCAGTCCCACACATTCTATACAAAGTATACATGCAGTAGTTGTAAAATCGTATAAATATGTACAAAAGTTTATAAAAATAAAATAATACTAAGATAGTAGGTGAATAATAATAATAATACTTGGACGATTTATATAGCGCCGTTTTGTGAAAAATCACATCAAGGGCGCTGTACAAATACTACTTGCTAGGGTTTATCTTATTATGTACATATACAGAAAACATACTTACCTGGTAGGGCACTTCAGATTAAAACTTAATTAAATTTCAATGTTTTGGGCTGAGATGGTATGACTTGACTAATGATGGCTGCACGCACAGGACACATATATTAGAAAACACTGCACATTGCATGACATTGAAGTTACTGTTTAAATCCTATTTGTCATTGATATTATATACATTAGAAGGTTATTGACAAAAGAAGATTGGTGCTTATTTGAAACATGATTTTATTTGAGTTTTTTTTGATAATAATTATTTACATTTACGAATAATAAAATTATTTGTTTATTAGGTAACTGAACCATTCATGGATATGACTGTCCAAAGAGATGAGTTTTGATCTGAATTCTGTCGAGTCTTTAATCAATCTTAGATCGTACGGCAGTTTATTCCAGGCTTTAGGGCCTGACACGCTGAAAGCTCGCTCACCAAACTTAGTATCTGGTGTGCGCTTTAGTTCCTTCAGCCTCCCGATGGTCGATGCCGTCGCTGATCTAAGAGTTGACTGGCGTGAATTGGAATTTTCTGGGATGCAGAGTTCCGATAGGTAAGCCGGGGCCATCCCGTTAATTTATTTAAATACCATCCAGCAAAGCTTGAACTGGATTCTTTCAGGACATTTGAGCCAGTGCAGGTTTTTAGATGTTCTGAAATGTGGTAGTATTTAGATACGCCTGTAATTAGGCTTGCCGCAGCGTTAAAAACGGATTGTAATTTGTTAATTTGATAATTGGGGAGGTTTGCATATATTCCATTGAAATAATCTAGACATGAAACAACGTACGAATTAACCAACAATTTAGTCGCCTCTGTTGGCAGGTTTCTCCGCACTGCTTTAATTTGCCTTAATTGGAAGAACCCTGTGCTTGACACATAAAACATAAAGTAAATGTATGTAAGAAGATTGAGTGGAGAGTTGCATCATTAATATAAATAATATGATATCATACTTCTTTCATCGTCAGAAGTAAATAAATGGTATGTACGTACAAGGCACTATTAGGTATTTCCACTCTCTTACGTGTTGGAAAATTTCAGATCAGCAAGCTCGCACGATTTGGTGGGTTGAGTTATGTTACAATCACGAAGAACAATTAAATTTATCAGTGCATACAAAACTGGAGAAATAATGGGTTTAAAATGCACAACTTTACCTACTCGATTAATTTATCCAATATGCAAAGAAAATATCGAACACAAAACCGAGTCAAATTAAAAACAATAATTATTTAAATTAGATAAATTAACAAAATTAGATAAATTTGAAATTTTAGAAATAAGAAAAAGTGTTAATAGCGAATTAAATTTAATAAATAATCAAATATTTTTTTAAAATAGCTATCTTTTAAATTTATTTTCATATTAATATTAATAATAATAATTTTTATTTATATATCTAATTTAAATGTATTATTCAATGTTTTATAATTATTTTGTCATTAACATTTAGTATTATTAATATTTGATCTGTTACTTACCTACTTTAATTCATTTTTGTTTATGCTCATATTTTGTATATTCTTAAATTATTGTTTTAAAATTTTTTAAATTGTTTATCATTTTTCTATACTTGAAATTATTTTTTAGTATTCATTTATTCCTGAAGATGATAGCATTGCTATCGAAACATGTAGAAATATTTATATATTTTAAGTAAAGTGGTATATACAAAGTGTATTTTCAATTATATAATTAAAAACAATAATTTACTAAGTATATTTTTTTAGGGTGAATGGATAAAAATAGATAGTGTTTATCGATACAAATACCGCAAAATTTCAGGAGATTTATTAATGAAAATCTGAGGAAAAAACTATTTAAGTCGTCATAAAAAGGAATTACATATATTTTTTTATTTGCCTTCGGTTGACATTGAGTCCGTTTTAAATTAGCTTTTGCCCTTCCGTGGTCATAATTCTGATTAACCCGTATAAAACATGTACAGAGTAAAGTGCGCGTAATTGCGGTCTCCAAAAACTGTTATTTTTTCTTAAATTGATAAACTAAAGTTTTTAAGACAAGATTTTTGTGCATAGCGCAAAGGGTAACAATTATTTTTATAAACAATAATTATTAGCCTGAAACACTCATCCAAATTGAAAAAACCTCCCGAGAAAAGATAAATGTCAGATGCTCTGACCGGATATTAGAAGGATGCAGGTTCGAGTCCTGCCGGCGACATTTATCTTTTCTCGGGAGGTTTTTTCAATTTGTATGAGTGTTTCAGGCTAATAATTATTGTTTATAAAAATAATTGTTATTTTTTCCTTCGAATGTTCCGATTTTTTTTATCGCGGTATGAGCGTGAAACACAATATTGGAACAGAACATCAATTTTTCATCGTCATCAAAATACATGTGATGTTTTGTCGGTTCCCGACATTAAAAAAAAAATCTTTAGAATTTCAACATCTTTTCTTGATTGAATGATTATTTTTTTTTTTTACTTTCTGCGTACTTTTTACTTACAATTTCAGTTCAATTCGATCATACGAATGACATTTGGGATATTTTTTAGTTGGCACATAATGGCCCCACGTTCGGTGCCAAATGTATCGCCCGCGGAGATTTCTATATAAAAGCACCCCGTAACGACCCTTCGGAGTGTTGAATGAATTCCATTAGTGAGGGAATACAAGGTTTCCTCGGCGTGCTATCAAATCCACTTAAATTCTCGTAATTCTGTTGCGGAATTCTACGCCACGGAAAGTGCTGTAGGAGCTACAGGGGATGTGTCGCATTAATCAAGGAAAGACGATCTTATGTAGGTACCTGCTATCTGCTATCTGCCATCAATGTAATAATATATTTTTTTAAACAATTATTATTACAAATTCTTCAATCCAATCACTTCAAACAAAATCACAATTTTTATTTTGTTTAAATTTTTATCTTCTAATATCAGGTAAGACTCTCGACTACAAATCCGAAGGTCGCGGGTTCAAATCCCGGGGTGCGCAAGTAAATTTTATTTAATTAATTTGTGCTGTTTCACGGTGTATTAATTTAAAAATAATATATAGTATATTTGCGCACGTTCCACAGTGGAAGATACTCTCAGTATCGACCTGGTGAAAGACTACCATTCAGAATTGATACGTTGCTTGAAACGGCCTTTATCCGTGTTTGGTGGCCAGATCTGAATAAGCCAGGTATTTCCCCACCTTCCTCTTTCCTTTCTCTTTCTCCTTCCCCTCCCCAATACCATAATCCTCACAACATTCTCCAATTGGGGATGCCATAGTCTCACTGGCTCTAGACGGTTGGGAGCAGTTGGGTCTCGTGTGTAATATTCATATAAAAAAGTACAATAATTCATAGCACACATAGTAGACATATTGAAAGTGTTTTTCCTCCCTTGAGGTGATTTTCCAACGGAAACGACGCTATAGAAGTAATCCAATTATTATTATTATTGAAAAAATTATAAAATATTACACCACATCTCCTTAACTGGAGCATTTGCTTCCTTAGAACAGGGAATCTGCTTAGCTGGGAACTAATATCGACTTGACTAGACGTAACAACTCTTGTACACATTTTAATTATTTCAATAAAAATGTTTAAACATTCATTTGTCATTATTTATAATACAATATCATGTACTTTCTATTATTTTACATACTGTATAAATATATTTACGTAATGAAATAAATAAAAAAAATAAACGTGTTCTATACCAATTTTGTTGATTATAAATAAATATTTTTACTTACCTAATCTCATCACTTATTGTTAAATTTTGTGTATTTTTTTTATAATTTGTGTTTGTTTACGTCATTACTATTATTTTTTAAATGTCATTTTTAGTGTACTTTGTATCCTGACGAGGGAACAATTGGTTTCAAAACATGTTGATATGTATTTATTAAATAGTGGTTCATGCAAAATACCTCTTAATCATACAATTTATTATTTTAGTTTATTTTCATTTATTATACTGTACGAGAGTCCTAAATTTCCAGAACTATAGATTTACACTTTGGTGAAACTGTTATTGCGAGGGTGAAAGATATGGGAAAGGGAAGTGGAAGAGAAGGGATTAGAAAGCAGACTCCTGGTTATTTAAATCTTATCATTAAACATAGCCAAAGCCATTTCAAGCAACCAATGTTGAATTTTGAATGATGGCATCTCACCAGGGCAATATCTATAAGTGGTGGGCGAAGCGGCTCGGTTTAGTGAGCCGGATCACTAAATCAGCGCTTTGTAGTGTACCGGTTCGGTGATCCGGCTCGATTAAACGACGGTTCGCGTCCCCCCGCACCATGCCCTCTCCCTCGCTCCCTTGGCCCCCCTAAAGACGTCCTTGAGACGCTCTTACACGATACTTTTTTCGACCAGTTTTCATGTGGATTGTCTTTACAGAGAGCTGATTTAGTGATCCGGCTCACTAAACCGAGCCGCTTCGCCCACCACCAATACCTATATTCTACTACGATTATTAAATGTTTTAACCATTTTAATAATATTTGTTGGCTTGTTAAATGAAGTAATGTTGGCACTGAGTTCTTAAACTACGATTACTTTGACATGCAAATATCAGATATTTTTAAATAGCAAATGTGTAAAAGAATCGGATATTTACTCCCAACTTTCGTACATCCAATCACCTTCCCCTCCCCGCTCCCTGCAGCCACCAGCGTAACATAACGTAAGTAATCGAAGATGCTATAGTCCCACTGGGTCCGGACAGTTGCGACTGTGCGATAATCACATAATTTTTTTAATAAACCTGCATTTATTTCCGTAAAAACCATGATCGTACTAGCTATTCTATTGAACTGCAAAATCGATAATATATTAAAAAAGGGGTATTCATGTTCATTTTGGTGATCATAGCATTCATGAGGTGGTAAATCCTCCGCGGTTATGATATCCAAGTCGGCAAATGGCGGCCCTTTGTGGCGGGAAAGTTTTTAAGATCCGTAGGAATCCGTGCCCTTCCTGCGGCTTAGCGAAATTGCTTTCCTTCTTCAATACCTCCAACTTCTTCTTCCTTCTTCATCGCGCTTCTAAGCAAGGAGCTTTGCCTAGCAACTATGTACGCCGTGCTTAACGCGACAATAATTATCTGCCGAGATTCTGCCAGAGTTAGACCTCGGAAAGGTGTGGATTCAATACTTACAAAAATGGATCTTAAAATGAATCACTTACAATATTTTGATGTTTTCATTTGTATGGTCGGATAAAAAAAAATATTCGTGATTAGTGATTAGATAATGCACAAAACTGTTAAATACCAAGAAACAATGGCCAAATCTAGGGTAGGTATTTTGTCAGCAGTGGCGTGCAGTATATAGAGGCTGAAAAGCGGTGCCTACCCTAAGAAAATAGAGGGTAAAAATTCATTAAGATTTTTAACAACAAAAAATCTGATGAAAATGTAATATTTCCATAAAATTAAAAGGGTTTCTTTATTTATTTGTTTATTTTTTTAAATTTAATGTAAATCAAATTTAATAATGTTATTTTTTTTTACAGTAACTCCACACAGGAGACCAAGGAGGAAATAATTTCCCTCAAGGCCTATATCATCTTTGGGGATGCTGTGTGGAGGATCTTTTAGAGGATAGGAAGGAGTGAACTTGGGTCTTGAAGAGACCCATGTTATAGGATGGAGGAAACACAGAGGCCAGAACTCAATTGCAATCGGAATAGAGTCTCGGGTATACCTACCCTGATTTTTAGATTTCAATGTTATAGGATGGAGGAAACACAGAGGCCAGAACTCAATTGCAATCGGAATAGAGTCTCGGGTATACCTACCCGATTTTTAATTTCAATTTCTGTTGTTTTTTCGGTTTCGTGGTTCATTTGGGATGTGTTAATATTATCTTCTTCAATGATTAAAATATCACAATGAGGTTTACAAACTTCAATAAGTTTTAAAAAATAAATTGAACCAAAACAATTAATAGGGTTCCTTTGTGATAACAATTGTTTCATGATAATAAAATGTTTCTATTCTAACAATTATTTCGTGTCTACAGTTACAACCTGACGCGGTTCAATCTATCCAACTATCTTCCTCAAGATAGTATTTTTGTAGCTTTATGTCATGGAACAGATCGCTCAAATATGAACCCTGTATAGGCCAATATTACATTATTTTCCACTGTTTTCGTTTTCAATAACTGGATTACAATTAATTACCTTTTTGCACAAAAATGATTCGTATTTAAAATAACCTTGTATTCTAATGATAAAATAACACACATATGAAACTAATTTCCACTTTGCTTTCAGGAATAGTTAATCAGGAGATGTTGTGTATAGAAACCGTAGTTTAAGATTAACTTTTACCAGTCTGAAGATGTAGTTTAAGATTAACTTTAACAAGCTGAAACCGGTCACGGAGAAATAAAATAAAAGTGGAAATTAGTTTCATATGTGTGTTATTATATCATTATAATGGAATTCCAGTTTCATTATCAGAATTATCAGTTTCAAAAATAGAAATATTAAAAAGTGCAAAGCTTGTATTCATTATTGAAACTCTGTTTTCAAAAAATATCCGTTTGTCGGGAACAAAGAAGCTTACCGCTCTGCCACGAAGGTTGACAAAATCATGATAATAAGATACGCAAATCTCGCAATACTTAGTTTTAACACAGTGCATAACTCTATTGATAGCCCATTCCTCTTGGAATGCTATAGCTTATACGTGTCTGAAAACTTCGGCCGTAGTCATCGCCACGACATGTTCAAGATACCGCACGGCAAAACAGATGTTCTAGCAAGCATAGCATGACAAGAGGAATGGTGCTATTGAATGAAATTTCTAAAACAGTACATGTTTAAATACTTTTTAAATAACTTTAAAACTTTTTTGTATACTTCTTCCCATCTTCCCAAATGTTGAGAAAGTTAAAATTAGAAATCTTGTACAGATGGATGAGCAAATCTGTTATTAAATATATTTTTTTTAAATATGTACAATGAGAAACATGAATATGGACTTAAAACCAATTAGATACATACCTACCGATTTGTCGTTCGTTTTTCAGTCACATTCTAGTTTTTATTCTGGGACCACATCTCTCCTACCGACTGACTATCTTCATCCTGGACAAACTTCTACCTGCAGAGCCCGGAACAACACAGCGGAGCTTACTCGTACTAGTAATGTTAGCAAGTAATGTTATTACCGATAATTAACACAGTATTTATTGCGTTTGTTACTGCCTAAAATGAAGATATATTTAGTAAAAACGGTGATTAAAAACACGTAACATTTATAAAACAAGGTTATATTGTTGTCCATAAAATTATACTTAGAACAATTAACTTGATAAAAAAAAATGTAAACAGCCCTAATATTTTAGATTTGTATGCCTCCCCTATCATCAATCTTCCCCCGCAGACCGATTAAAGTGATAGGAGATCATAAAACAGAAGGCTGTAAATATGAAAGGGGAATAGAAGGCGACTTACCTCGGAAATGAACCGACTCACGGTCAAAGGAGCTGTGAATTTCTTGACGGATCATTTATTTCCACTAGCGGAGGAAAATGGTCCATAAACGCTCGTCCAATGGCTCGTTTTATGTACGCGGCTGAACGTAAACATTCCCCAGGAAATTGTCGGTAAAAACAATAGCCTTAGGTAAAATATAAAGTAGTAAGTAATAGTAGGTAAAACAACATGGTATTAGGAGTTGCAAATAAGGCAGGAAGGCGTTTTATCTCGGCTGTGTTAATTCAAAAGACAAGACACATTTTTTCTATCTAGTTTATTTTTTATTTGTGAATAAAAAAACAAATAAAAGATAAGAAATAGTGGAAGTAAAATTTACTCGTACAAACATTAAATTATTTTATGAGTGCAAGCAACAACCACACGACATTATATTGCTAAAGATTAAAAAATCTTACATTCTTGCATATAAGTTAATGAATTAACATTACGCCATTGGATTTTTTTTCATTAGCGCAATATCAGAATCCATCATATCCTTGACTAGTTCATCAAAACTCGTCTTTGTGGACCAGCCGAGTTCCTTTTTGGATTTTGAAGGGTCACCCAGCAAGTAGTCAACTTCAGTAGGTCTAAAAAGTTTTGAATTGACTTTTACCAAAGTATCGCCGGTTTTCCCGTCAACGCCCACCTCTTCAGTACCAGTACCCAGCCAGCAGATTGTTCTTCCAACGTGACGGAAGGCAGCTTCTACGAACTCTCTGACGGACCTGGCTTCGCCGGTGGCTATGACGTAATCTCCGGGTTTATCCTGTTGCAGCATTGTCCACATGGCTTCTACATAATCCCTGGCATGTCCCCAATCGCGACGGCTGTCCAGGTTTCCAAGCTCCATAAAGTCCAGAAGACCAAGACTGATTTTCGCAACGCTACGGGTTATTTTACGGGTCACAAAACTCTCTCCTCGCCTTGGAGATTCGTGGTTGAATAGGATGCCATTAGAAGCGAAAATTCCGTAAGCCTCTCGGTAGTTGATGACGATCCAGTAAGCAAACATCTTGGCTACAGCGTAGGGAGATCTTGGATA
The DNA here is from genome assembly GCA_022606495.2 of Halesus radiatus. Classification (NCBI taxonomy): domain Eukaryota; kingdom Metazoa; phylum Arthropoda; class Insecta; order Trichoptera; family Limnephilidae; genus Halesus; species Halesus radiatus. Next base: position 141,887 of record JAHDVE020003580.1, read on the forward strand.
GAATGGCGTTTTCTCGCTCTGCGGTGGAGGAGCACTTCCGAAGAGTTCGGAAGAGGAAGCCTGATAAAATTTTGCATGAACTCCAGTAGATCTCAACGCTTGCAGCAAGGCCAGAGCTCCAAAAGCATCAACTTGAGAAGTATACTCACTCAATTCGAATGAAACTTTGACGTGGCTCTGGGCTGCAAGGTTATACACTTCAGTTGGCCGAACTCGTGCCACTATAGAGACGAGACTTCCAGAATCAGTCATGTCTCCATAGTGCAAATGCATTTTCCCTCCTCTGTGACTTTGTGGATTTGCATAAAGGTGTTCAATACGGCCAGTATTGAATGTGCTGCTTCGTCTGATCACTCCGTGAACTTCGTAGCCCTTCAGCAAAAGGAACTCTGCAAGGTAAGATCCATCTTGTCCTGTTATTCCTGTTATGAGGGCCACGTTTCTCGTATTTGATATTGCACTCGACATGGCGGGAGGTTCAGAGAATAATTATTATAATATTTTCTTGTATGGTTTAAACGAGACTTCAAAACGGACTGATTTTTTAAAATTATAAACTGCAACTGAGAACGGTGAAAAATAGTGTCAAACCCACACACTTATCTGCTATATCAACATCGTGACTGAAGTACGTGATGAAACACTAGTGTTAACAATAATAAAACTAACAAAACTGTCACGTTTTCTTAAATAAAAATATATTGCACTTATTTGAAAAATTAACCCTACCGTGAAATAACTTAATTTTTTTGACCAATTAATAATTTTATTTTAGCAGTGGCCGAGTGGTTCCAAGCGTTGGATTACCAAAGTTATAAACGAACGAATAGAAATTCAAATACTGTCGGCATTATAGTAAAAAATATAAAAACAGCAAAAAATATTTATTCAGTGCACAGACGACACCGCGAAAATTTTAAGGAAAATGCATTGGATAACTTAAATAAATAAGGTACCTATACGCTTATTTAACATGTCCAAGGATACCAACTTCCAGCAGCCATACGCTAGTGAAACTATGGCAACAATATTTGTGGAGAGAAGAAAAAGACTGATGGGAAAACCTAGCTTTTAATATCTAGTCCATCAGGAGGGCAAGCCTGGGAGTAGATATCGTCCGATGTATAACTGCTGCAGGAAATATTCCCACATGGATCGGGCAATCGTTTCATTCGGACAACATGGATCAATAATATCCTATCCCGGCGATCTGTGTTTCGTGAATATCCTGATGATCCCATCCTTACATTAATTCTCTACTTGTTCCCATTTTCCTATAACTGAATTTTCTGGCGTTCACGTTATGTCTAGATAGCGATACAATTTTTCAGAATTGGCCATTGAAAATTGTCAGAATTCAGAAATATGATTGTCCGCGTACAAACATTATAAAACTTCTGGGAGACTAAGGAGTCACGTAAATATTTAACCCTCGCAGAGGACGTGATATTGGACCGCCGCGGGCTGGAATATTCGCCGCATGATCTGCACGGGTCCAAACCCCGAACCCCTACCCCTTGGACAAACAGTCAGTCCGAAAGGATATGGGCAGGGAGGGACAAGGGACTTGAGGGCTACCGGGAATAGCGGAGTTCCGATGGGATCGATTTTTTTCTAAATTATAGAATCAGGGCTATATTTTACGTTTTTTGATGTTTTTTTAACCACATTTAACATTATTTGACGTTATTGACATTTTTGACCTATTTTTTTAACGTTAAATGAGATTTTTTTTTATTTATTTCCTTAATTTGAATCTTTTTGACATTTTTAGCGTTTGTTGAAGCTTTTTGATTCCAGAGACAAAATTTCTCAGTTTTCATTTTAGCAAGTTAAGTTACATTCCGTGGTAACAACTAGTCGTTGAGTAGGATGACCGGTCAGTGTATGAGTTAGCATCACGTATGGGTCCTACCAAGGCGTCGTGAGTTCAATTCCTCAGCTGGCTAAGTCCTCCATCACGACACAAGCAACATATTCCCCTTACTTTGATGGTAATAATGATAATAATAATAATACTTGGATGACTGTACAAATACTACTTGTTAGGGTTTATCTTATTATGTACAGATACACAAGCATACTTACCTGGTAGGTCACTCAAGATTAAAACGTTAAATTACAAAGTTTTCGCTTGAGATGATATGATTTTGCACGCACAGGACAAAGATATTAGAAAACACTGCAAATTGCATGATATTGCAGTTACTGTTTTAATCCTATCTGTCATTGATGTTATATTTATTAGAAGGTTATTGGCAAAAGAAGAGGAAGTATTTATTTGAAGAATTATTTAATTAGAGATTTTGTTACAGTAGGAGATTATCACATATTGTCCGGTTATTCGTAACCCGGAAAAAAGTAATTGAGTAATAAGTGCATCCCTGAAGCATCGTGGATCCGCAGGCGGGCTGGGGTAGGAAAGGCAGGGGTGGCCACGTCAGACGCGATTGCTTTCCGCAGCCCCAGGGTTCGACGGTCGAGTCTTCACCGGGGACGTTGTTGACCGATGTCAAAATCACTGTTTGATTCGTCCAAATAACAAAAAAAAATCTTACAAAGTTAGTCGACTGAACAAAATATGACAAAAGGATGCAGTGTAGCGCGTAGCTGAAAGATCTGTTCACAATGGCGACTGGGAGAAGAGTAAATAAAGTATTTATTTTATTTTATTTGGATTCGAGACTACAGACTTTTCGATATTAGTATTGAAACTGCTTTATGAATTATTAAAGGTCAAAGTATTAAAGAACAAAGAAGAAACCAACAGAGATTAAATATTATTATATAGAATTGATCTTCGATTAAATTTTATTTTTAAATCATGTAAGTAGTTTATTAATGTTATTTTTTATAAAGTACAGCATTGTAATACATTATTTTTAAATCAGACAGGCATTTTTTTAAAAATAAATATAAAGCAGGAAACCTCTTTATTTGTCTAAGCAAAAACTCTGGAACGGTGAGTTCTAAGGTCATTAAACTTGCAGTCTTTTTTGTCTAGAATTTCTACGTTAATGTAACTATTTTCACCTGTCAAAGTCATTTTATCAAGAGGTTCAGATTTGAAAAGAACGCACGTTTAAGATAAAAAGTGTGCATACCATCAGTGGCATGCAGTCCATAAAGGCTGAAAATCAGTGCCTACCCCAAACAAAGGAAAACGTAAAATTAAAACACTTAATAAAAATACAACAAATATCTGATTAAAATATATTTATTTTTATGGATTTGGGAAGGAACTTGTACTATCATTTATTCAGTTCACCACAACAGTCTGTGGAAGATAACAAAAAAATGGCCATCTTCAAATATGCCATAGGTACGCAATTCATACTCCAATTTGAAAAACTACACACGGCCTACCTTTGGTCCTAGAGAAATGTACGACACTTCATACCAAAGAGGGTTGAAACTCGGGCAAAGCTGGGTAGTAAAACTAGCAAGCAATAGACCCAAAGATGAATATTTACAGACCTTTTACTTCAGTAAAGCTTGTGTCGAAAGGGGAGTTAGTCGGTACCCGCTGTGAGATTCGAATACGATATATCTGACTGTCAAACGAGCGTCTTACCCATCGGGAGAGATAAGACTCATTCTAATCCTAAAATACTTTTTTTTTCAGTACCTATGATGAATTTATGCCGCCGTTTTTACAACAGTTGGTTGTGTAATGGTCAACATCCTCGTAGTTGCCTACCAAGCCGTTAATGATGGTTTTTAATTTTTTTTTTCAAACAAATTTATTAACATTACTTTTTACTTCAATTTTTAATTACTAATTACTTTTATCGAGATTTAAAAACCTCATTTTAATATTTAATAATTGTAGAAAATAATATTATCATTTTTTTTTCGTTTTTTTTCCATTTTCATGTTTCATTTAGGTTATGTTAATATTATTTTCTACAATGATTACTTCTTACATTTAAAAAATATTCTATAGAAAAAGAAGGGTGCAAACTTAAAAATTAATACAAATCTTACAATTATAACATCCCGTGATTTTTCACGGGTCTCCGCTGGTTACTATATAATTTATATCAATGGTCTTGTTGACGAAGTAATTACTTTCGATTTTCTTGTTTCGGGATTTTCTCGTTTCCACAAAAAATAAATCCACTGTAAAAGCCGGCTTTATTACTGAAACTTCGTAAAACTTTGTTGTATTTATTCCGTTATTGAAAATGCAGAGAATAATTTTCATCCTTTGTGAAAACATAACACGATTACGAAGAATATCCCGGAGGGATTTAACAGAATAAGCTATGATTGACAGCGAATTAGTGAAACGCATTAAAGGCAAAAGTTAACCCTCCCAAATTGTACAGTAAAGGTATGCGTAGAGAGTGTTCCAGAATAACAAAAGATCAGTTCAAAACATCTTTTAGTATTTCACAGTTTAAAAAAACTTTTGAAGCATCTCCAGCTTGCACAGAGTTAACCCTCCCAAATTGTATGGCCGTGTGTAGTGTTCCAGAATAACAAAATGCCAGTTTTAAATGTCCTTTGGTGGGTACATTACAACTTGCACAGTATTAAACGTCGTTTGACGCATCTCAACTTGGACAGAGTTAACCCTCCCAAACGTATGTACGGCAGTGGCGTGCAGTATATAAAGGCTGAAAAGCTGTGCCTACCCTAAGAGACACCGAACCACTAAGAGAAATTAAAATATAATAGAAAAAATGAAATGTGTGACAAATTTCTAAAAAATACGTAAGAACTCGCATGCTCATTTGTTCAGTTTGCCACAACATCAGCGGAAGCTGATAACAAAATGACAATATTTAAATATTCAATACAATGTGTATTCATACCCGAACTTGTAAAAACCACACACAGCCTACCTTTGGTCATAGGTCATACACATAGTCAACTCTAGAGAGATACTTTTTATTCCTTACTAGCTGATGCGTACTCGGCCTTGGTAGGGATTTTTTATTTTTTTTAGAAAGTTATGAAGTTGTAAATTCTTGCTTGTCGTTTGGGTGAATTTAATTAATTCATTTTCTCTAAACAAAAAAACATTCATTTGAAAATTTTATTTCATTCCAAACATTTATTTTTTCAAAACATATCTAAATAATAAAGTTCTTAAGTAGGTACCTACTTGTGTTTTCCATTTTGAAAACATTCTACCCAAACAAATTTAATATGTAATCTGTGGCTAACCAGAGTGATATATCTATGGGCTAACTTCAATACAATATGGCGGGTTCGATGTTTTTCATACTAATTTAAAAACGTTATAGCAACAGTTTTACATAATGGATTTCATTCAAACTGCTCTCAAAACCTTCCCGGCACTAATAAGAACAAACTGTGCTGTTTTCAGCGAAACCGGTCGAGTAATTTTCGAGAAAATCAAGGACAGACAAACATAGATAACATAGACAGATTTAAACTATATTTTTAAAGACCAGCGTTTTATTGTAAATGTTTATTTGTAAATGGCGTATATTTTTAAAGTCTATTTCCCTTTAGAACATAAATATCACTTTTTTATATAAATATATTGGATATTACATCGATTTTCAAACCCTAGTAAAAAGTATCTGTAACAAAAACTTTACTTCTTCCAACACAATTTGAATAAGTTATTTGGGACACACTGTATTCGTAGATAGCTACAGTGTTACCAGTAACGAAGTCTATTTTAATCTCATTAGTTGTACTGCTGAGAGCATTAAGAGAATACATCCATGATTCGATTATTGCGAAGCGCGGTGACATCATACAAACTGTGAACAATGTTTCCAAATTGTATCTCCACTGGGGGAACATCGCCCATACAACGTTCACTCAAGACAAATTTTCAAATGTTCAACAATCTATTTTATTTCTATTAAAATCTATTAAAAAACTTTATGTCCTGCTTTAAATATATACCATAATTAATAATAATTACTCCAGTTTTACTATGATTTGTAACTTTGTAACTTAATTTTACCACACTTTAATTAGCGCGTCATTCTAATTTCTATAATAGGTAATAATTCCCAAGAGCGAGTCCAAAATGAATCCCATATGTGCGTTATGAAGTATGTTATTCAGCGTCTATGGAACCTTCTGTCTTAAGAAACAGTTCTAAAAATACAAAACGTACTCGTGGCGCTTCAGCGGTAAACCGTGGGAGCGTGCAAACCTTGTGCATTTACTGGGTAACCGTGTGCGCAGCGACTATTGAGATTTGTTAACACCAAATATGTATGGAATATTATTTTTATCAAATAAAACAAACACTCTGTTTTAAACCACTAATTAATACCTTCCTTTTTTATATCCCAACTACATATATGCTCACTCTATGAAGCTTGAGATAAGCGAAACCGGTTGGTGATAATTTAAAAATAAATTAGAACAATATCTTGTGTAAATTGTGATTTTCGTATTTAAAAGTATTCTTTGTAACCTACTTGTACTACATTATGTTACTCATTAGTCACAGACGTTTTAATGATTCATTGGGTTGTTTCTTATTGCTAGGGCACTAATCTCCGGTGCAGTGATATGATTAAATTCTTTTAGATCTAGGGAAAAAAAATATACATCATGGAAAAGAAAAGCGTTTATTTTTTTCATATCGATGAGGGATTTTTTCTCACTTTTTATTCTCCAATTGAACTGCTAATGAGATAGGCCACTAAGTCAGCAGTTCTCCCCAGCTAATCTCATTTGTAGGTGACCACAAGGAGTTCTCTATCCCAACCTAGGACGCCATTGCACCTACGAGAGACATAGGGAAACTTTTCTCGAAGCGAAGGAGCCCAAGTTCTACTCTCTTAGTACTCTATAGTATCGCGCAATTGTTGCTTGAATTATTATTGGCTATGTAGCAGTGGCGTGCATTGCTCCTTGACCAAGGGTAGGCTGTAGTTTTTCAAGTGTAGATTGTCATTATGTGCAGCCTAAAATATATAATGTTCCAGTGATGTGTTTCTTCATAATTAGTGTCTCTTTACACTTATATTATAATGTACCAGTAATATGTCTTTATTACAAATGCAAATTATGTGTTGTAATTATTGTTACTGTACTGTGAATGTTAATTACGTATTTTTTAATATTAAGTATGTTTGTTTCTAAAAACTGTACTGCAGGTTCTGCATGTGATCCCACAATGAGTTTCTTTACTCTTGGGAATACAATGCATAATGTATTGCGTACTTTTTAATAATAAAAAAAAATATATATATATATATACAATTTGAAAAGCATAAACAATTTCTTACGGTAGATCGATTACGACATAAGAAAAAAAAATTTTTTAAAGAAAGGTACGCACAGTTTTTCAGCCTTTATGGATCGCACGCCACTGCTATATAGTGCACTTAATGCTTTTAAATGTTGAGATGAATTGTTTGTTAGCGCATGTACATAGGGAATATAAAATGGAATAAATTGCTATTACAAGTTTAAAGCTCAAGTCCTTCAAGGAAATGGTGTACCTATATGTTAATTTTAAGATAATATATTGTATTTTTACAAGTTTCTTGAAGGACTGTCTTCATAATATCTACATTATGTATACTTATGCTTCAAATATTTGACGGCGTCATAGATTGATAACGAAAAACTCCCAAATTAATTAATCCACTCGAGTTCTATTTTAAATGTTGTAAATCTATGGTTTCAACTAACGGGGCGGTTTACGGTTCAGGGCGGTGATTCCGCCCCAACGGGGCATTGTAATAACTTTTCCATTAGTGCGGTCCGCCCACCTTACATTCGCCGCTCCAGCCGTTATTAGCGATCTATGGATCTATGAATGTATGAACGTGTATCAATTTGAAACGTAATTAATGGAGGGTATTCTGAAAAAATGAACGGTACTTCCCGTATACGAACGAATTTCGCGGAATTTTACATATAAATATATATATATATATGTACTTACGAAGTTCCAATGTACCTACCTACCTAAAAAATAATTAAAATATATGTTATATTACAGTTAGGTACTATCACATCCATACGTTTACACACCAATACAACATAACACTTATACATGACTTTTACACAAAATTATACATGCATCAATACCAAACATTTTATCACAAATCAACATTAATACACCTACAATAAAATCAGCAAGGAGGATAAAAGACTTTTTCTATGGTAAAGCCTATCACACAAATATGGGATATTTCTCCCATTTGCCGCGGACATTAAGAAATTACAATACTGTACACTGTGCTTTAACAATGAAATGCACATTTTTAATGACACGATTAACAAATTTAAAAAAAGTTTCACTTTTTTTTTTTTTAATATGAATACCGCACAAGAGTCCCAACTGCTCCCAACCGTCTGGAGCCAGTGAGACTATGACATTCCCAATTGGGGAATGTTGTGAGGTTGAAGGTATTGGAGAGGGGAAGGAGAAGGAAAGAGGGAGTTGGGGAAATGCCTGGCTATTCAGATCTGGTCACCAAACACGTTGATAATGTGATGATGCCCTTTATTAAGTACCAAAACAGTGTACCATCAGCACAGGTGGCAATAAGGAATTAGTTTATACACCTACTTTATAATATGTTTTCGACCTTTCACTTGTTTAGTATCATTTTTGCGAGATAATGATTGTTGTGGTTGTTTATTGTACGTATTAATTATTATTGCTATGTAAACATTAATGGATGTAAGTTTTAGGCATATTGCCTGTTTTATGTACTCAAATAAAATAAAATAAATGACATGTACAATGTATATCAGATAATTACTATTGTTTTTCGTAACATCTGTAACTTAAATACTTTTCTCTTTTTAACTTCTCTCTGTTTCATTGTGAGATTTAAAAACCTCATTTTAACATTTAATCATTGTAGAAAATAATAATAAAAGATTTCAGTCGCATCTGGTCTCATTACCTAAGTTGGTTAAGCGATTGCCCTAGATAGGCAGAGGACCTGGGTTCGAGTCCCAGATGCGACTGAAATCTTTTTATTTTCTGTCGTTTTTTTTCGTTTTCATGTTTCATTTGGGTTATGTTAATATTATTTTCTACAGTGATTAAATATACATAATATGTTACATTTATATATCTACTAAGTATCATGTTTTTTTTCTGTTAACTTAAAACCTTTTTTCTTTCCATGTATAATGTTAAATAAGTAAAACCCCATCAAGCCGTAATAACTAATAAATACGATTTATAGCTAAGAAAAACATATAATCACTTAACTTTTTTTCCTACAGATAACGTTTCAAAATAGAATAGTAAGTAGGTAGAAGTGGCGTGCGGTCCATAAAAGCTGAAAAACTGTGCATACCCTATGAAAAATTAATCATTAACATAGATTAAAAGAAAATAGAGAAATTAAATGTCGCGAAAAATTTCTGTGGCCGTTAATTTATCCAGTTGGTCACAAGAATCAGCGGGAAGATGCTAATAAAGTAGTCATTTTCAAATATTCAATGCAGTTCATACCCGAACTTCAAAAACTACACGCAGCCTACCTTTAGTCATAGAGCTCCGGGAATTATAAAGAGTCCTATCGAAACACCTATTACGTTAATGGTAATAATGGGTTATTTTTAATTTCCAACCTGTGTTAGGTTTATTTTGTCCTGTAATAAAAGCTTTCCAATGTCTTTGTCATTTTCAAATATTTATGGTGAAATAATGAAACAATTATCTATGATTCACACTTTGTCTCATAACCAAAACTGTCGCTAGGTGTACCATGTAATTTATTCATACTCTTTCTAAATATTTGGGAAATATTTTAATTGCTGGTATGTAACTATGAATGTAGATAAACACTTATTTTAAATATCTTTATTTCATACACGCCTATGTTGTTTATGCAAGATGCAATAAATCTATTTATACTTCACTAAAATACGTTTATTTATTAAATATTTATTAAATAATTAAGAATTAAATTAACAAACCTGGCAGATAAGATGAGTCTGTGGGCGTAGACCCTTTCCTCCTGTTGCCCCAGAAGAAAGACGACATCAGCTGAGTCCTGGTCTTCGGAGAGTCTCTGGAGATCCCTCAACAGCCCCGGCAGACCGGCCCGTTCAGCCCCCATGGCCGGGCAACAAGCTCCACCCACACGAGTGCCCATCCTTCCCGCCGATTTTATGTGATTTGGATAAAAAATGATGAAATCGTTTTGTTACAGCTGAAAAAAAAACATCAAATTATAAACAATTTCAGTCCTTACTTTTGAAATTCCCAGAAAAAAAATTAGGGTTATGTTGGTATCACTTCAAACATATTCAACATGGCTGCTCAGTGATCTTTTCTATTGTAACAGAGGTGGCGGTAGTGTGCGTTTATGAACGGTAAACTTTTAAGGTTAAACGTTAAAAACAAATATTATTGTAATGGATAATCCCTTATTACAGAGATAATTATACTATAGTGAAATAAATGGTGAACAACCCCGTGTGTTAGAGCGGTGTATAGTAATATTTTATGTTAAAAAATATATTTTTGAGAAAATTTTGTGAAGGTTTGTAAAATCGCATGTAAAGCATTACGGAATATAATATATTTATTTTACGTGTTATTTATGAATAATAAAGAGAATACTCACTGTTTTCAAATAAAGCACGTAAACTATGAAAAAACAACACGAAAAATTTTAAACCAGTGATTTTTTACTTCGACAAAACTGATTTATTTTGAAAATGTCTTTAAAAATCACAAACGATTCAACACTGAATTGATAATCACTGTAAATGGCAACATTTGCAATTCATGTTTAACCCGAAACATTCAGAAAACACGATAAAATTGATTTGTTTATATTTGAGAAACCATAACCTGTCGCCGGGTCTAAAAATCACAATAATGAAGATGGTACAACATACAACTGAAAAACTATTTTGATTGGTCAATGCCCCAACAGTGCTGCCAATTCACAGGTGAAATGAATAACAGGTAAAATTCCTGGCCCCGAGGCTTCGGTCGGCAAAAATTGAAAGAATTTTATCAACAAAGACAACAGGTTGTTATAATATTACATTTTGAGTTGTCCTGCCAACTTTTTTACATTCGTTTCGTCTATTTAAAATATTTATAACGTTATAAAATAGAGAACAAAGTATTTATTACAAATATTTCTTATTTTTTTTGTGAAAACAATGTGTTTTCAATTTCTTCTTTTTGTTGAATCAATTTTTTTTATTTGCAAAAATGTATTTAAAAAAAAAAGTTTCAGGAAAAAAAAGCCTCGCCGAGACAGCGATATTTATTCGCTGCCGTGACCAGGAGTCGAACCTGGGTTACCACGGCCACAACGTGGGGTCCTAACCACTAGACGATCACGGCTATCGAGGCACGTCGGTCTCTTGTCAAAATAAGCTACATAACCTTGTCATACATTTTGTGAAAAATAATTTTTATATTTTTTTGATAAATTTCCCTTAAATATTTGAGAACATAAATATAATATAAATGTAGGTATATTACATTATAATATTTTTGTTTACTTTCATCATGAACCTCGAAAGATTTTTATTATTACAAAAAATCGTTGGATTTAAAAGAAAACATGGGGATTTATATTTATGAGAACGTAATGAATTAATTTCTATTTAACAACTAGTACACCTGTACATGAACATGATATTATTGGATCACATCAAAAGGAGGAGGAAGCGCAACACAGCATAATTCCATAAAGTTATCTATGCATAATGCCTATCCAAAAAACTATTCATGAAAACACAGCATGTTTATGGATCACATCTCTTTATGTAATAATATCTGGCCTCCCTAGATTATTTCTGTTCAAATTATGTGAAGAGTATTTGAATATAAAATAATAAACGAGATAAGTACTTTTAATATATGTATATATTTTTATAATATTTTTTTTAGGCTTGAAATAAGAATTAAAATTGTGTTAATTCTTATAATGAGCGATTGGTCATTATTAAGAATGCAAGTTGTTAATGGTGGTAATATTCTCAGTTCTCAGACAGTTTAAAAACAATAGCGTTTTGATAATAATGATGGGTATCTACCTATATCTGCTTACATTCTATGTACTTACCTACCTATAATCTTAGACCAGCCTAAGTACAAAAAAAGTGTTTAAAAAAAAAATCTCGTTATAATTTTTTCGCGTAAGTAAACTCGTGCTATCAAGTTGGTAGGAAAAAAAAGCAACATGTAAGATTTATTATTCCTATTATAGTCAGAACCTTGGTAAATGGTAGACTGTTTAGTAGGCACTCGGTGTATATTTTTATTTCCGCGCGCCGATCAGAGATGGCAACACTTCCGTTTGCAGCTCGCCTTCGTTCGCTTACAGTGGGTTGATATAATATTAAGAATTTCCTTGCTTAGGCATACTTACCTGGCGTAGGGGACACCGTGATCACTAAGGCGGTACCCCCAGGGCGAGGCTCTTCCATTGCACTTCGGTTGGGCTGACCCTTGCGATTATCCCTAATGCGGATAACTCGGGCGCGTAATTTTTGGTAGTCGGGACTGCGTACGCGCTGTCCCGCCCTTTAATAAATTGGCCGATGGGCGTGGGGATTTAGGCAGACAGCAGACGTCATCGGTCTCTCCGATGATCGTTTAAGAAGAATACTCGAACTAGCGTTAATAGTTAATATAACAATGACTTGTTTGGTACTTATTCCCTTAAAAAGAAAAGTATAATTTCTGAAAAAAAAAATTATGTGTGGACTCTGACTAGAGAAATTCTGATGGAGGTGGGCGTTTCAGTTAATTTTTCAAAATAACCGAAACGTTTACTCGAAACTGTTTAAAAATAACGTAATAAGGAACTCCAGCGAAAAATATATATTCATATAGATCAGCAAACGCCGTTTCCCTATATATATAACTTTCGTTTTACGTAGAATTTATAAATCGTTATTCAAAAGTGAATAAAAAATCAGTTCATCGAAACAACGTGTTATGTTAGTACCATTGCATTTGGAACATCTGACGTCATGTGAGCATTCTGTTTTTGGATTAGTATGACAATTTTTCTTTTTATTAAAAAAATAAAACGGTTGTGGCGATAGCGTTTTGTAGTAAGTTTCGGACGGAAGCGTTTCTTTACATCGAGTTCTAGTGCTTTAAATGGTTTTGAACAGATCGCTAGTGATTTGCTCTGTGCACAATTGAAACTTGATAAGGTAATATGATGAAAGAATTATGTGCCAACCCGAGATGTGCTTTATTATTAGAATCATAGTATTATAATATGATTGAAAATAATAATAATAATACTTTGATGATTTGTACAGCGCCGTTTTTGTGAAAAATCACCTCAAGGGCGCTGTAAATATATATACTCGAGGTACAGGTTGATAAAATAATGTAGATGATACCGTTGCTGTCGTTTAAAATGTTTTAAATCATCAAGGTGGTCCAAGGAGTGTAAGAAGAATGTATAACGCGAATGTGAATAATAAAAGAAGCCGGGGACGCCCGAGGAAGACATGGCACGATCAGGTGAATCAAATACTTGAGTCGGGCCATCTCAGAAGTCGGAATAATAGAAGAAAATGTATGAGACGATGTATGAATGTGAATGAAGCAAGAAGTGTATGCCAAGATCGAGTTGTTTGGCGGTCCGTCATCTCTGCCTACCCCTGCCGGGAAACGGCGTGATGGTTAGTTAGTTAGTTAGTTAAGGTGGTCCATAGAAATTAATTAAAATTAAAGTAGACTGAATGCTGTAGAAATGAGATCTCTGAGACGAATGTGTGGTAAAACCATGTATGATCGTGTGAAAAATGTTGAGATTCGTAAAGAATGCAAGGCCGATGTAAGCGTAGTGAGCAAGATTAAGAAAGGGACGCTTAGATGGTTTGGGCATGTAGAGCGAATGAATGAAGAAAGGAGTGTAAGGAGAATATATGACGCGAATGTGAATGGAAGAAGAAGCCGGGGACGTCCAAGGAAGACGTGGCACGATCAAGTGAATCAAATACTTGAGTCATGTCAGAAGTCGGAATAACAGAAGAGAATGTATGAGACGTTGTATGAAAGTGAATGAAGCAAGAAGTGTATGCCAAGATCGAGTTGTTTGGCGGTCCGTCCTCTCTGCCTACCCCTGCGGGGAAACGGCGTGATGGTTAGTTAGTTAGTTAGTTATAGAAATTAATCTAATTTTTAAAAAGCACTTAGATCTAAGCGCGTATTTTTTACTTTATCCAAACGTTGGTCAGAAATTGATACTACTTCCGAAAGTAGATGATTCTGCATCTTATCTAAGACAATTTTACATTATTTTGGTTTTTTTTAACGCTTTGCAAGGAAGGTACCTTGTTGGAACCTATTTAGTTTTCGTCAAGTCCGTTCAATTGTAAATAAAATAAATATAGTTTCCGATCTATTTGTTTTCCATATGAAAAAACGAGCGACGCATATAATTTTTATGATATTCTTACAATTGGTGAAGTTTACCGGAAATAACCGAAACAAAAATACCTTAGGCCTGCAAGTTAACACTTTAGTATTGCAAAGGGAAATACGAGTAGTGCGAAGGCGACCGGGGATATTCATTTAGCTCTTTTCAGTAATTTACTTAGAATTTAGTTGCTGCCGTTTTGTAGTTGTCTAGTTGAGATATCGCTTATCTTCGCTCAGCAGTCTAGTATTAAGTAATGCACCACGATAAATGAGATAGTTGGAAAGCGAGTGTGACTCAACTATTATAATATCGCCCTTTCTATTATAATGCAACTTTTACTGTACGGGCTGGCCACTCACGGGCAAAGGGGATACGAACGAGGAATCGTAGCTCCACACGAAGGGAGGAGGGGACAGTAATATCGTCGGAATTCGATAGAAATGATTTAATATCTTAAAAAATAGTAATATGATATATTGTTTTAAATACAGTTCGATTCCCGAAAAGCTTTTCTATGATTGGTAAATCAAAATTGTACATAAAAATATAGTTTAGTATAATTATTGATCGATAAACTGGTGGATGCAATCTGTAAGCATTAATTGTTATATTATATTATATATATTTAATTGGTAGGTCGGTAATAAGATTTGTACAACGGCCCAAAGGTGATTTTTCACGAAAACGACCCTACACGTATCATTAAAATATTATTATTTTAAATTATAAAGTATGCGATGTAAAAACACAAAAAAAATAATGCTATTTTTGAAATTCGCCACATTTTCTTTCTTCATCGATATCGTGAACACCTCTTTTTAATTAACTTACATGTCAAATAAGAATTTTCCGCGAGAAAACTACCGAACTAATGTGAACAAAAGTTAGTTGCGAGCTTAATTTTTTCTTAAAGTGTTTGGTTGCAACGGTCAGCGACAATATTTCGGGTGAAAGCATTTAACGTGAAAACGTTTAACGGGAAAGTGTTTCTTTGCAACGGTTTACGGCGGAAATAGCATTTTGGTAAAGTGTTGCGGGGAGCTGCTTCACATTTCCCCGCACCTCGCAGTACAATTGCAAGCATGGCCAAATTATTTGTTTACATTATCTATGAACACTTTCACGAACGGTGTAATGTGAATACTGCATGTGTCTGCACTGCACGGTGCCGGTAGATGTAAAATAGACATTTAAACATTTCACCCGGAATTCTCGAATTGTGCTCTATCGGATACATTTCGTGAGGGTATATTGATGGCGAAATTACACTATTTTTTAAACGTTTATCCCAAAACCCGCGAAACTGTTTCTACCGTTTCGGAACTTAAACTTCGGAACTTTGTTTCACATTATTTACTCATCTCTAGTATATACATACTATATACGTTACAACATAACAAAATAAATAATCCCTAAATTTTAAACTAGTGCTTCTCAACTCCATTACGCCTATCAAGGTATAAATTTTTTTAATGCCCTCCCGTATAAAATCAAAACAGAAAAAATTATAATTCTTTCAAATCACAAACCAAAAATTATTAGATAAGTCCAACAGTAATTACAAGTTTTAATTTCTTCTTAATTTTTATTAAACTCTTAAATATAAATAATGTATGTAAATAAAAAAAAAACAAAACAAAACAAAAAAAAGGCAACATATCCTCTAGAAATATTCGATCAAGTTTTTCGAAATATGAATGTACTATGTTTATATCTTGTATGCGCCTCATTGTTGCATTTCTAGTATCACGTACTTTTAGTCTTTCACTAACATTATGTATCATTCTTTTATTTCTATTAATTTAATTTATCCACTACTGTTGGCGGTGCTCCGCAACTCAAACACGAGAAATCTTTCTCTATTGAGTTGGGCATTTTTTGTAATATAAATTTATACTTTTTTGTAATTAGCTATTATATCTGTACTATTAAATATTCTATACGAGTGTGTATTTATGTATCTCTTCAGTGTAACATGTTATAAAAATAAACACCTTAATTATAATAATTTTTACAGGTATACTTACCTAAAATGAAATAATCGCAACCAGTTTGATATCTACCTACCTATCTACTATTAATTTAGCACAATAATTATTAGTACTTAGATACGAAATAAATATATTATTGTAGTCATTCGACAACGTTTTAGCGTATTACATCGAAATAGAATTTCTGATATGTGCGTGAATAATTCAGATTGCTCGGTCGCATTATCATATAAATTTATACCGGGGAAATACGGAGGGATGAATCACACACACACACACACGCACGCACACTATTCCCCATTCCGATTCCGGATGAGGTATGAAATGTATTCATCCAGACCTCTAGAAATGTAAATACGGTGAATATAAAATCAGCAATAAGCCCCCCGTAAAAGGTTTAATTTCACAAACAAGTGACAGAAAGACGGGAGTATGAGGAGTTATTGGAATTATAGCAAGTGGGCGTCATACGCAAAAATAGTGGGTTATGACTAATATATAAATGTATTTAAAAATACATTTGATCACTTTACGATATTTTTTCAGATGATGGGTTCGTAACACCTTTGTGCTTTAAATTATTAACCCTTACCACTCCATTGTTTTTTTAATATTTGTTGTCAGCCAACTCTAATTTAAATAATGTCAAAATATTAATTTATTGATAGGCAGTTACAAAAATGTTATTTTATAGTAAAACAAAAACGGAAAACAGTCAAAATCTTATTTAAACGTGAATTTAAATGTTTTTTTTTATCGAATAATCAAACAAACGTGCCAAGTTTTGCGCGCGAAAATACACCTCGAGCGCACGTCTTATCTTGTCGGCCGGCAGCCGACAACTGAGTTGTAGCGTACAAATAGTGATCTCGGCTGGCACCCGACAAATGAGTGGTAAGGGTTAAGAACTTCTCTTTTGGCAATTCTACAATATACAATAATAACATACCACTTTATAGCACGTATTTATTCATGTTTCACCGTACGTGTGTTTGTGCGCTTTCCTCTAATTAGCTTAAGATTTTTTTTTATTCCCTGTCAGTTGCCGTTTTTTTTAATACTCCCGTAGCTTATAAAATTAAATAAAATTAAAAAAAAAATACAACAACAAGAATATTAACGTTGGTCCCATTCATGCCACGTAAATTTGAGATTTAGGTACTGAAAATAAGGAAAATGTTCTTCGATTTTCATAATATCCAAACACTTTGTGGATTGACATGGTGGATTAAAAGAAATACTGATACGAGTATATACTGATACATGCTCGTATATACTGATATATATACTGATACTAGTTCCGATTCTGCTGAATCTTCACAGGGACTGAAAAATATACTGATATATACCGATACAGTGACCGATGAAGATTCAGCAGGATCGAAACTAGTTGACATATTATATTTACAAAATAAAGGAGATTCATAAAAAGTGTATTTCTTTTAATTCAAAATGTTCTTCATTTTTATGTGATGCAAACGTTTTTTTCTGAACCTTCACCACAGTAAACAAAATCGAATATTAACGATACACATGGTATATTTTGTTGCCCACGAGAAAGGCCTTTTTATTAATATAGTTTCTTGATTGCTGCAAAAAAAATATTATTTTTTTCACAAATTTGTGGAGTTTTTCTGTCAAAATATTGTCTTAACCTAGGCACAGATTATGGACGGCGCGCCACTGCTACGTAGCATCTTAATCCTAAAAGATTCAAACGATTTTGTTCAAAGAAAAAAAATGAAACCGGCTTGCTCCGAAGCAAGGGCTTAGCATTTATTTAATGCATATCTATATTTTTACGCGTGGATTAAAAAAAGGTGGGCGAATCAAGGCGAACCATAATATACGATTTGGTAAAAATCGGATAAAAATACTATAGATGTGTTACCTCTATAATATTCAAAAAATAAAATAAATTATTTTTGCATCTTCCCTACGTCCCGACGAGTACACGCAATAAGCCTCCAATAATGCCACATTGTCTGGGTGTGTAGGTATCGTTTATAGTGTGTGCTGTGTAGGTATGTGCATTGCGCGTTGTACGGAATAACAAGAGAAATATTACGTAAATGACATGTAAATGGTTTCAAGAATTTTGCTAAGTAATTAAATAAGCGTATTCAATATTGCGTAAATTAATACATTTTACGCACGTGTTAGGTTGTGTCACATCTCATCTTTGTTTCATTATCATATATTACCTAATATTGTTATTATTTACGTGGTGTACTTATATTTCGTCGCTGTTCTGACTCAACCTTGTGTCTACAAAAACACTTTTTCTCAAGAAACGAAATAAACCGTCTATTTTCCTTATTTTAAAGCTATTATTTTTTAATTTAATTATTACTTAAATTTGAAATGTATAAATTGAATTTAAAAATTGGCAAAACTTTCTTACATCTTCTGAGTTTTGTTGATGCGAGGTTGAGTCAGAATAGCTACCATTTGAAAAGAAAAAGAGTGCATTATTGCAGGTATATTAGGAAGTTTTCTTTATAATTTTATTTGTAATGCAAAAGAGATGAACGAAGGAAGTATTTGTAAACCAGAATATTTTTATTGTATCCGCAAGTATACCTGTTTACTGTTTGTAGATCTGTCGCTGTATTAAATAAATAAATAAATTGTGAAACGATAGAAAAGATAAAGTACTAGGTAGGGGAGGGTGGGGCCTAGATGACATCTCTAAATGTAAATAAAAATCTATTTTATATTTTCGTAAATAACAAAAAATTTGAAACGTATTTAATTCCGTTTATTTGGGGTCTAGACGACTGAATCACTGTACAAGTTGTTTCTCTATTTATTTAAAAAATATTCTATATCTGTTCCACGCTTAGGGGTAATTATTCTTAATGGGGGCAATCATTTTCAGGAAAGAAAGGCCAGGGGTCCAAGTCTGTATCTTTTGCGTTAGCTAACGCAGGTTAAATCGACTACAAACAACACATTTTGACAGTTTGGTAGTCCGGATCGCGCTAACAAGTTAAGTTTTTCGTTTATGTTAAGACACTAATCCACAACGCAAATGCAAGGGAAGATGCTGCGTTTATGAAAACTGTCAAAATCTGTTGTTTATTGGCGATTTAACTTAGTTAAATCTTAACTTAGGCGAGTTAGCTAACGCAAAAGATACAAACTTGGCTCCCTGATCAACAAAACTATAACACAGATGAATAGATTAAAACTAATTGCAAAGTGATAAGAGATCTCATAAAAATATGAAAAACAAAACTATAATATGAATGACTTGATTTAATCAATGCGAATTTTGCATTTGTACAGTAATAAGATCCTTTATCAAGGATGTGTCATCTTACGAATATGTAGGAACCCATAAAAAAAATGGAAAATAAATAACTCTTTTAAATTATTACAAACCTCTCATGTGAACAGTGATATGAACAAAGATGTGTCATCTTAGGAATGCACAGAAACTTATAAAAATATGAAAAACAAAACTATAACATAAATGAATCGATTAAACTAATGCGAATTTCGCACGTGCACAGTGATAAGTTTATCAAAGCTGATTAATCGTTTCATCTCAGTGGCATCATCTTAAAAATGTGGAGTAAATATGCGTCTGTTACAGGGACTTACTACCAATTTTTGAATTTCTTAGTTTACTTTCTGCTATCACTTGGGGGTAAGAACCACCCTCCACTCGATTCGGCGTAATTTCCGATGTGTCACTCACTCCCCCCCCCCTCCCCGTCCTATCTAGGACGCTACAGAACCGCCCCAAGGGGTGGGTCAGATGCCGACGTCGTCTGCTGTCACTTCCCTTCTGCCAGCGTCAATTTGAATCAAATATGACACTTTATGGAAGACTAAAGGTACCTACTCTCCGTCAACCCACAACACCCTAAAAGCAACTTGGGGATGGTGATATAAGATCGAAATATTTTGATAACAGCATTTTTTCTTATGAGAAAGACAGGTTAATATTTTTTCGTGTTCTATATTATACTATAAAAGGCATTTATAAACACTCGATATTCCTGTCCCGGTTACTTGGAACCGGTTCCTTTGCTATGACTGGTACCGGTAGGTAATATTTCTCCGACGAACCGGTTACTCATCGGTCACCAGTAACTGGAACCGCAGTGACAACACAATTCATATATCAGCGATCTGTAATAAACTTTATTTATTTATTATTGAAAATGAATACAATTTATTTACAATAATACACTTCTCTTTTAAGCAGTGTTTGTGTAGAGGAGCGGAGTGTACATATCGCGTTTCAATAGTTATATGTTTACATAGTAATGTCTCCTAAAGAATTTTTTATCTGTCTCTCTTTCATAACAAATTAACATGTTTTTTTTTTTAAATTTTATTTCCACGGTTATGTTTTTCGGTCAAAACGTGGATTTAAAAATAAATAAATGACCTAACGTAATGCGACTAGAAAATAAGGATTATATTGTTCAAGTGCAAGTGTTAATACTTCAACAGTGGTCGACATAAGCCATGTGGCTTGTGGTTGGAGCTAAAGGTTTTGAGGCACGTCTGCTACTTGCGGAAGTACAATATTCATAAATACCTCTATGTGTAAAGAAATTCACTCCCTAAACATATGCCCGAATATTAGAAATAAATTAAGATGTCATTAACAGTTTTTTTAAATTGAAATATGATACCTATCGATAAAAATGACCGAAAAGCTATAAGGTTGCATTAGCTCAGTTGGATAAAGCGCTGATCCCGGATCAGTCGCGTGAAGTCCACAACGACATAAAAACTGCGCCTACCCTAAAAAATAAACATAAGAAGAAAATAGAGAATTTTTATAAAATACGACATATGTTTCTATTCAAACAGTTTTATCCAAGAATTTATTAAGGAACTTGTTCGCTCATTTATTCAGTTAGCCATCACAAACAACAGAAGATGATAATAAAATAGTAATTTTAAAATATTCAATGCGCGATTATTCATGCCCGAACTTCAAAAACTACACAAAGCCTACCTTTGGTCATAAACCAATACACGCCACTGTCCCGGATAGACCGAAAGGTTCTGGGTTCGGGTCCCAGATGCGACCGTTACCTTTTCATTTTCTGTGTCTTTAATATTTCTTATTTCATTTGAGATTTGTTCAATAATTAAAATATTACATTCTATTTATTTATTCGGTATACGCATGCTTCCTAGACTTGAGCAAAGCTTTTGACAGGGTTAGTCATAATAAGTTGTGGAAAAAACTGACCGAACGACAAGTACCACCGCAAATTTTTAATATATTAAGTACATGGTACAACAAACAGGAAAACTTTATCAGATGGAATGATAGCCAATCAGAAGCAGCTCAATTAAAGTGCGGCGTTAGGCAAGGAGGCTCAATGTCCCCAGTGCTGTTCAATATATACATGGATGAACTTAGCAAAACTCTTAAGAAAACAAGAATCGGATGCCACATTGCTGGGGTATGTATGAACAATATCAGCTATGCAAATGACATAGTCATACTTGCCCCATCGGTAAGAGCAATGAGAAAACTTCTAGCCATATGCGAATCGTACGTTATTAGTCACGGGCTAATGTATAATGCAAAAAAATCATCACTGCTGATTTTCAAGGCAAATAAGGGTCCTGCTGTCATTCCGCCCATACGTCTCGGCGGAGTCAATCTTGAAATCTGCAGCGAAATCAAATACTCGGGGCATGTCATCACTGATGACCTAAATGATAAAAATGACATAGAACGCCAAAGAAGAGCGCTGTGCGTACGTGCCAACATGCTCGCCAGAAGATTTAATAGGTGCAGTCCTCCGGTAAAAAAGCAACTATTCCAGACATACTGCATGAGCTTTTATACTGGCGAACTATGGACTAGATATACACAAGGCGTCGTGGACAGACTCCGAGTGCAATATAACCACGCTTACAGGGCGCTGTTCGGCCTCCCTTGGAGATGCAGCGCCTCGCAGATGTTCGCAGAGGGAAGGGTGCATGAGTTCGCTGCTTTGATGCGCCACAGAATAGCCGGGACGAGTCAGCGCTACCGGAGATCGGAAAACACTCTTGTCCAGGCCGTCGCCCAGTGGCATGGCGCGCCCCTACATCGTAAATGGAGAATTCCCCTCAGGCCACTGTAGCATAAGTGTTAAATATGTTATTTTTATTTAATTTAATTTTTATTTATGTTTTTATATTATATTTCAAGAGTGTGTAATTTTTTAATTCTTGAAATGTATTCTTTTTATATGACAGACAAAATATTGCACTCACCGATTTGTTCTGCTGAAATAAAACATTATTATTATTATAACCTCCAATAAGTTAAAAAATAAAATAAAAAATTAAAATTAATTCTAGACAAGTAAAAAAAGTTAATAGATATCCCATACATATACAAATCCGATGGGTATATCCGAGACACTATTTAGATCGCAAAGAACTTCGGGTGGAATCTTGCAGTCGTAGTCGTAAAAAAAACTGATTATCATCTTAATGCAATAAATAATGCATGCAAGCACCAGCGTAGCCATTTGATATGCTTGGATACAATATGCATGTAAAGGTAAATCGAATTTAAATGTCTGGCGCTTTCATTGTGCTAGTAGGGGAGGGGGTACAGTGGGCTATTCCCACCCTATCAGCTTCCCTCGGAGCTTTGTGGGGCTGAATGCTAAACTAATGAACTTATGGCTTTCTTTAGTGGCTGCCTCGTGAATAGACCGCACTGTTAATGTTATAGTTGTACCAGTGGCGTGCGGTACGCAGACTGAAAAGTGACCATAAAAATATATATATTTTTTTTTAAAACTGACAAATCTCCAATTGATTTTATTTTCTTCAATAATTTATCCGTTCTACCCTAAAAAAATATTTCTATGTTTGTAATTTAAACAGTTTAGATGTACCCTGCCTTGTCCTCATACTGGTACATTTGTTCTCCTTGATTAAGTACAAAAAAATCAAAGAAAAGTGACAGAGGTTTACATGTAAAAGAAAGATACAATGAATTTCACCACCGGAAACTTTGTATAATTAGGTACGTGATTTTCATTTTTTCAAATGTGTAATTTTGACGGTCTCCATGGTCGAGGGGGTAAGGCTCTCGACTACGAATCCGAAGGTCGCGGGATCAAATCCCGGCGGGCGCAGGTAAATTTTATTGAATTAATATGTGCTGTTTCACAATTAATTCATTTAAAAATAATATATAGTATATTTGCGCACGTTCCAGACTTGAAGATACTTTCAGTATCGCCCTGGTGAAAGACCACCATTCAGAAATGAAACGTTGCTTGAAATAGCTTTTAGCCGTGTTTGGTGACCAGATCTGAATAGACAGATATTTCCCCACCTTCCTCCTCTCATCCCCAATACCTTCAGCCTCACAGCATTCCCCAATTGGGGATGCCATAGTCTCACTGGCTCTAGACGGTTGGGAGCAGTTGGGACTCTTGTATGGTATTCATATTAAAAAAATTGAATTTCATTATGTATAAGTAAGAAAATTGTACGCTTATTTATTCATCTGACCGCAAAAATCAACAAAATGTAGTAATTTGAGGTGGCTTGGTAGGTAGGATATTTTACTGGAAATGAACGGGCGAAGGTCGATTTTGCTTATTGTTATGCTCAGGAAAGACATCATCTGTAGGTGGTATTAATAATTCTACTAGGCCCAAGGACGCTGGTAGGTACTATAAATCTTAGGGTTCATTGCTTCTTTGTTTAAAAAGAAAGAATTAAAAAACTTTTCAATAAACGCAAATTTTCACTTGCGAAACGAAATAATGAAAAATGATTTTGTTTGAACCACTGTTTAATATATAAATATCTACATGTTTTGAAACCAGCGGTTCCCGTGACAGGATACAACGTATAATGAATAAATAATGACATATAACCATAGAAAAAAATATGTACCTGAGAGAGGTAAATAATCGGGTAAAATTATTATAATTATATTATTTACGTATATTAGAAAATAGAAATTCAAAGACAATCAAACAACAACCAAGATACCAAAATAACAATTATTATTTTAAATATATGCATTAATGTGAAAATAAATTTAATAGATGAATATTTTGAAAAAAAATGGTTGTAATTAATATTTAATTGATCCTTTTTTTCTGTTATCAAATTTATCTAATTGTAAACCAATTGTATTTCTGTTTATGTTACATGTCATTATTTTTTCAACGTACATTGTATCATGACAATTGGTTTCGAAACATGCAGATATTTATTTTTTAAATAGTGGTTTAAACAAAATAATTTGTATTATTTAATTTAAACAATTTAAAGATTGGTTTCATAAATTATTCATTCCGTAATTTATGTCCTGAGTTGAAAAGGCGCAGCTTACCTTTTGTCATAGAACAATGCACGCCACTGTATTTATATGGGATGTATTTCAGGCATTATAGTCCTCTTTGTGATAGTGCGCAGCGGGTACTGCGCATCACGCAGTATTTATGCTCATGGTAATCTCTGAAGCTCAGTTTAGTTACACGGCACTAATCGCTTTGTTTTCTGTGCACTTTCTCGCAGAAATTGCTTCCAAATTGCTTTCTTTTGATGAACAATTTCACGTAAACATGTCTTTGCGTATAGACCATCACCATGTTATTATTATTTGACGTTAATTAGTTTCGGACACAACTGTGCTTTCATCGGGGCACAATGTGTCATATTGCATACAAAACTGCACGCATTAATTTTCTATTGATGATAGATCGGTGGGCAGCTGCATTTCTTTGTTATAAGTTGCTGTTAAACCATGTTATTCATTTTCAATAGCTATGGTAATACTATGTAATTTGACATAATAGAATTGAACACCTGCTTTTCATATTTGGACAAGCCAGTTAGTACTTAAATTGACTTTTTTTTTCGCAATACGAGTAATGCGCAAATTCTTTATTTGCTGTTACCCATATAAATAGTTAGAAAAATTTTGAGCCCGCGACATACGAGTATATAAATAATTAAATGAGTAATCATCAAAGAAGATAATATTGACAAATCTCAAATGCAACACGAAAAGCAAAAAGGCATAGAAAAAAGCTATCAGTAGTATCTGGAAATCGAACCCAGGACCTCTCTCTTACTGTGACAACGCTCTAACCACAGAGCTAATGAAACCATCCAATTATTAAATATTATGGTACAATGAGGTTTATAAGCTTCAATAAGTTATTAAAATATATTGTATTAAATATGTAGTTAATTATTTACGTATTTTATATTACCAATATTAATCATCGATCATATCGCATTTAATCATAAGTAGAGAATTTAAAAAAATTTATGGTAACTTAAAGTTAACTTTTAGTTATTTTATAGCCTTGTTATTGCTCTTGTGGTGATTTTTCAAAATAATATATTTAATTACTATAAAAACTTGCCAAGATATTCGTATTATTATTATGATAGATATAATAATATATTCGTGTCAGATTTATATAAATAAGTTTCATATTTTACTATATTTGTTGCAAAGCCCAATGAGGTAATTTTGGCCAAAATTCTCACCCAAACCGAATGATTTTTTTAATCAAAAGGTATAGCAAATATCTATTTTATTTATAATATTTTCACGATTTTAGGGACAAATTTGGAAATTATTTGGAGGTTAATGGTGATAAAAAAAAAAAATTACCCCTTCTACTATGAAAATATAATGAAATATAAAATTATAAATTAAAAAGTGTTTAAATCAGCATTGTGATGGACGTAAATTTAATTTTAAAATGACTAATTTACGTTGGAACACAAATTTGCCGTACACATTTTAAAACATCGACCCGAAAAAATGTTTTTTTAAAGATGCAAAAAAAACTTTTATTTTATATAATCATGTTTACATAGCAAATATGACAAATTAAACAAAACTATCGTTAATCCGCAAATAATTTCCGAAGTTGCCTATAAAATCATGAAAAATTGATTTTTTTTAATGGCCTATATTTCATAATTTAACACATAAAACAATAAAATACTTCTAATCCGTACTGGATATTTACTATACCTTCAATTGCAATGTGCAGTGTTTTCTAATATATGTGTCCTGTGCGTGCAGTCATCATTAGTCAAGTCATACCATCTTAGCCCAAAACATTGTAATTTAATTAAGTTTTAATCTGGAGTGCCCTACCAGGTAAGTATGTTTTCTGTATATGTACATAATAAGATTAACCCTAGCAAGTAGTATTTGTACAGCGCCCTTGAGGTGATTTTTCACAAAAACGGCGCTATATAAATCGTCCAAGTATTATTATTATTATTAATTAAAAAAAAAGATCATTCAGTTTGGATGGGTATTTTGGCCTCAAATCCAAAATTAAATTTTGTATGAAACAGGCCGCGCAGCCGTTCCTCTTAACCTAAAAAATAAAAATAAATCGGCTTATTAATGTTATAATTTTTTAGGGATTTTTTTATTGTGTTTGAAAGCAGTAAGTGGTAATTCAGATGAAGTGATACCCATGTGAAATTATTTTATCAAAATTTCGCAATTTTGATTAATAGGTAGCAATAATGATAGTTGCTAAACAAAATACCAATTTCATTTTAAACGTTGTCTGTACTATGAAGTGACCGGCAGGCAATAAGCTCTGTAGTAACGCGGAGAGCCAGCTTTGGAACAGGCTAGGAACTTAATTAAATGTCATAAAGTATACCCTTTCCAACTTTAGACGAAAGTATAGCCAGTTGAAAATAGATAGATGAGCCAATTCTTCGTATCGTACGTTTTTACAGTACCTACTCGTATATACCCATTGCGAATTGCAGTACCCACACAGTTTTGTAAAATATGGCTTTAGACTTTGCTATTAAAAAGCATTGTTTTTGAACCAGCACCAAATTAAAAGTTATATTTTCATATGAAGCGGTAACTTGGTGATGTGACATTATAATTTAAAAAATAAAACAATAACTTTGTTTACATCACTTTTATTTATACTTTAGCTAACCGAGTTTCGCTACTACCGTAGCTTCGTCAGGGCAGTATAATACTAAACTATGAACAAAGAGATATTTAGTATTATACTATATAAGAGATCTTAGTTCATAGTTTAGTATTATACTATATAAGAGATCTTAGTTCATAGTTTAGTATTATACTATATAAGAGATCTTAGTTCATAGTTTAGTATTATAATATATAAGAGATCTTAGTTCATAGTTTAGTATTATAATATATAAGAGATCTTAGTTCGTAGTTTAGTATTATACTATATAAGAGATCTTAGTTCATAGTTTAGTATTATACTATATAAGAGATCTTAGTTCATAGTTTAGTATTATACTATATAAGAGATCTTAGTTCATAGTTTAGTATTATACTATATAAGAGATCTTAGTTCATAGTTTAGTATTATAATATATAAGAGATCTTAGTTCATAGTTTAGTATTATACTTTATAAGAGATCTTAATTCATAGTTTAGTATTATACTATATAAGAGATCATAGTTCATAGTTTAGTATTATACTATATAAGAGATCTTAGTTCATAGTTTAGTATTATACTATATAAGAGATCTTAGTTCATAGTTTAGTATTATAATATATAAGAGATCTTAGTTCATAGTTTAGTATTATAATATATAAGAGATCTTAGTTCGTAGTTTAGTATTATACTATATAAGAGATCTTAGTTCATAGTTTAGTATTATACTATATAAGAGATCTTAGTTCATAGTTTAGTATTATACTATATAAGAGATCTTAGTTCATAGTTTAGTATTATACTATATAAGAGATCTTAGTTCATAGTTTAGTATTATAATATATAAGAGATCTTAGTTCATAGTTTAGTATTATACTTTATAAGAGATCTTAGTTCATAGTTTAGTATTATACTATATACGAGATCTTAGTTCATAGTTTAGTATTATACTATATAAGAGATCTTAGTTCATAGTTTAGTATTATAATATATAAGAGATCTTAGTTCATAGTTTAGTATTATACTTTATAAGAGATCTTAGTTCATAGTTTAGTATTATACTATATAAGAGATCTTAGTTCATAGTTTAGTATTATACTGCCCTGACGAAGCTACGGTAGTAGCGAAACCCGGTTGGCTAAAGTATAAATAAAAGTGATGTAAACAAAGTTATTGTTTTATTTTTTTTAAATTAAAAGTTATTTAGTTATCTTTTAACCTCCAAAGTAATATTTGTGCATTGCAAATTGAGTAGAAAATTAATTGACTATCGTCGTTATCGATCCCCTAAAATCGTACTTTAATATTCTGAATTGACTTGATCAACCCATTTTAAAAGATTACTGGGTACTATGCATCACATTACCTATAGCAGCAAAGGGTCTACCGATGTTGTATAAATTTTCGATACTTTTAAAAAAACAATGATTTTTTGAACCCACTACGTAAGTTACTAATAATAATATTTGGCCAATTTTTGTAGCGCTGTTTTTGTGTAAAAGCACGAAACTGTTTTAAGGGGATCAACTTTCTAAAATTTGAATGAAATCACGCACTCTTTATACATGTGGCGGAAAGGTTGAAATTCCCGCTTAACGCCGGCCGCATGTTTTGATTTACATAATTATTAAAATCTTTTGGGGTCATATTCTAAAAAAATCCGCATTACAAAAAAAAAACATTGTATTTATTTTTGTAATGCGGATTACAAATCTTTTGTTACGTTTATTTACAAAAACGCAACGATAAATGATTAAACATACTTTTCTCTACTTTAAAAATCATATTTTGTATTTTAAATATTTTGTAAAACATACAATGGTCAGAAAAAAGTAATATTTCTGATTAGATTTTGATAAATGCTAAGCTAATGTAAATTTATAAAATATTTAATAAATATTTTTCTATTTAAAACATTGTGTTTATCGTATTGCGTAATAATATAATTGAATTAATACATAATAACTCTCCCACGTCCCTCTCCCCCTTAAACGAAGGACCAAGGTGTGTTCTACTTGCAGAATTTTATTAAATCATCTATGATATTTCTAGGCCATCTAATTTTCAAACCAAAAACACATGATTTTGCATTACTTCCCAATGTATCGCCTTAATGGTTATTTTTTTTAATCAATTACTAATAGTTACTGGTCCCGGTAGTTGATTAATTTTGGTAAAGAAATTTGTTCCCGAAAAATTGTTTTGGTGAAGTTTTTTAAGTGTATTTTAAATTGTCGTTTTCTGAACAGGAAGGTACGCCTTTGCACTGTTATTGAAAAAAAACACATATTCAGTGCCCTTGTGTTGAACTTATATGAATTGACAGGTTAAAAAAGTATCCATCTGTCACTGTCAGAGAAAAAATGATATTTCTCTCTTTTATTCCGCCCGCTAGATGTCACTATCTCCCACGAATTCCAATAAATCAGTATGGCCGTATCGCTGAACAAATAAAACATGTTGTATGTTTTGTCGTTAACTTGTAATCTTTGGTGCTCAATGTGGTCTTGTGTTTGTAAAGTTTGCTAATCGTACCTAATGCCAGAGTCAATATTTGCCTTGATGTTCAAATGATTTAAACTTAGCTCACATTCTGCCATGAACGGAAGTTGATTGTGCGCAGATTGTGAGAGAAGATACATACTTAGCTTTAAAATGTTCGACATTGTGTTTTACGATACACGTAGGTACACAATCCAGGGTATTATGAACCAACTTTGTTTGCACGTACTCTGAATGTACCGATCGAATTAAATTTCTAAAAATAACCATAGACATGGCTAACTTAAATATTTTTTTATGACGCAGGGTGGCCTGCCTACAACAACAGAATCGGACCAAAAAAATATTTGCCTACGGTATAGAAAGAAAAATTGGGTCCAGGTTAGTAAAAACAAACGATTTTTTTAATAGTGTTCTACGTAATATGAACTCCAGTCCATTTAAAAGAAAACAATATTGACGTAGTAATTTAAATACCACATTATTTTTTTCAAAGTTCGTTTTCATAGTTAAAATAATTGTTTAAGTTTTAATTTTTTAATTAATTCCGCTAAAACGCACGAAATTTATGGGTTGTTGGGGTGACGTCACTGGGCCGTCGAATTTGTCGTTAGCTAGATTCACTGTGGATTCACTATTCTCGATTTTGTATGCAAAAATTAGAGAGGTTTTTATTTCTAAAAAATTAACTGCTGTTAATTGAAGGACACATTGTAAATGTCAGCACCTCGTTACTATTGTTTTGGCCGTCTCGTTTGCTTGTCGTCTTTCTAATGTTCCGAACCTCGTTTTTGAGGTTATCTCTAAACAACAATTAACTTTACCGTACATAATTATATATTATATTCGCAATAAACCATAACTACACAGTAATTATGTACCTTTTTAGAAACTTTAACTCAAAGAATAATAACAATACATATTTATAATTCATTAATGGTTGGTTGTCGATTTGCCTATTAATATATCATTTTTACGAAATTAATACTAGTTTTTTTATTAATTTTTTTTTATATTGGACAATAATTAAAGAGCTTAAAATCCCCAAATTTAGTTTAACAAAAAAAAAATATGCGCATTTAAAATACAAAACAAAACCGACAAATAAAAATTTCCATACAAATCCAAATTCAGAATGCGCGCTGACGATAACCGTGACGTCAGATGCCGAGAATGCAATGGTGCCAGCGGAACATGGCATTTTGATGAGATGGTTTTTTATTCACTGTTAAATGACGATTTATAGATTCTACGTATAATTACATAGGTACATATAATAAAACTTATGTATTCAGAATCGGTGTTTGCTGATCTGTAGGAATATGTATTTTTTAAGATATATAATTTTTCACTTGAGTTCCTTATTAATTTTTTTCTAATAAATCTACAGAATTCACCGTTCTTCGCATCGGCAATTTATCCAACTATGGCAATAAGTTTATTTCGAGTGTATAATATTTAAGAAAAATAAAAACGCAATTTGTTTACATTTTGATGATTTCTATCTGCGATTTCCAATATTGTCTTATCGAACTTGTTATTTTGCTCAAATAGATTCCACTTCGTCGCTGGAGAGTGATACTGGTTACTGGTGTACCTATAAGGATTTTTTTTACCACTTTGTCGACAATAATTATTTGTGAATTTTAACGCAGAAAAACGTTTTTTTTCTATCAAATCAACGATCAAACCACGTTTTCTCTCATGTGACTCGGTCCGATGGTTTTCTGAAAAATTGTATTCGAAACAAAGCACGGAAACAATTTTCGAACCGCGTAATGTTTCTGACTTCGTCACAGCTGTTGGTGACAGTGGTGGGTCGTGACTATCATGTTAATATGTCGAAATAAAAATTATTCGGTAAATGTGTTTTTTTAATTTTTTTTTTAATATTACTATATATTAAAAAAAAGAAAAATAACCAGCTGCCTCTGACTCTTTGTCCCGAGAATGTCATAGAAAAAAAACTTTTTATTTATTTAGTTTTTTTTCATCATCAGTAGCGATGCGAAGGTCTGGGAAAGGCAAAGGCGATAGTACATTGTTAGGTACCTACTGTTGGTCAATATTTGCTAATGTTGGCAAATAAAGCCCGCATTTCCATACTATTGCATTAACCAACAAACCTTTCTGTAATATACGATATTGTAAAATAAACTGATATCGTGATACACATCCTCCTGCTGCAACGTAAAAACGTTGTTTGTTGTCTTATTGTATTGTGGAGTCATAAAAATAGAAGGGTTCGACTAAGTAGGGTACCAACCAAAAATATTGGAAAAGATTATCTTTGAAAACATATAATTATATCTGTACTATATCAATAAAATGCAGGACACATCGCACGGAGGATGGAAAAAATCGCTTAGTTCTATCGACTTTGGCGTAAACAATACAAAGCAAGTCACAGGGTGGATAGGACCTAGAAAAACCACCATCCAGTAATCGATTGATGGTGGTTGATGTCGCTGACGTTACATAACTCTACTATGTTCGTTGTATGATCTACTTTAATTTGCAGGCGGCCGAAGGGCGAACTAATGAACGACCGAACTATTGAAAAAATAAATTCTCACGTATCCATAAAATCTATTTATGATAGTGACAAATCATGGTGGAGTTCCATTATAATGATTCCATTAAACGATTTTTAAACTTTTTTCACTTTTTATTTTTACCTGACCGGTTTCTTCAGCCTATCACGGCCATCTTCAGACTGGCACATTTTTTTCAAAAAAATCCGGTTTAATATACAATTTTTGGGCTACCAGGGGTGGTAAACTATGATTGTATATACGTTTTATTAATCAGTAATGTTATATTTTCTTCTTCAATAAATGTAAAATTAATTTGTGGTGTCTTTTAGTATTATTGTATCCTGATTTTATATACTGTAGGGCTTAAGATATTTTGTATTTATTAATATTATAAGTTTATGTGCCTATCTTGTTTCAAATTTATTAAATATGGGTTACCCTGTGTTTCTATCAAGATGATTTTATAGTGCATTGGACAGAGATCATTTGATGAGACAATTCAATTATAAATATCTTGGTGTAAATTTTTTTAATTCATTACCTGAGCAAATCAGAAACATATACAACAATTTAAAAGATTTTCAATTTCACCTTAAAAACACACTGAAAATATATACTGAATAACAAAACAAATAAATAAACAAATAACAAAACAAAAAACACCCCCCCCCATACACACAAGGAGAGCTAAATTATGGGGGTACATCTTGTATAAATATTATTGCTTAATTCGAACATACTACCAATGAAAAATTTCTTTTTTGAATAAGTATAATTTTTTTTTGTTTATTTATTTTTTATTTAAAACCATCAGTTTGCAATAATTATTATGTATGGTAAATATATGTAAAAAAAAGAACTAATAATGAGTTTACACTTAGGTGTTTATATTATTCAATTAAAAAAGAAAACTTACAAGGTTAGCCTATGGGGTTAATTTTGAGGGAAAAGATCTAGTCCGTGTAGAGTAATATGTATTGTGTGAATGTTATTTATTGATTTTAAGTGAAATTATGAGGGGTTGAGTTTAATAACTCGAACCACTGTATGAAGTGTTAAAAATGTGTGAAGCGCGGTGAATAAATGTTTTTTATTTTGAGTTAGTGTTGCATTGAGATATGTAAAATAATAATAAAAATTATATAATGAAAGCTTTGCGAGTTTTGAAATGATTATGAGTTTACTATTGGGTTTTCCTAGATTAGTTGCTAAGTCCTGTTTCACAACTGAACTTCCAAATATTTTGTTTTTATAGATTTATTTACAATGCATTTAAGGAATAACTTACTTACATTGTTATCACCCATTTGCAACTATCTCATTATCTATTTAGGAAAAAATTGTACCAGCTATGATAGGCTGAAACCGGTCAGGACACTAACTACCTAACCATCACGCAGTTTCCCCGCAGGGGTAGGCAGAGAGGACAGACCGCCAAACAACTCGATCTTGGCATACACTTCTTACTTCATTCACTTTCATACAACGCCTCATATATGCTCTTCTGTTATTCCGACTTCTGACATGGCCCGACTTAAGTATTTGATTCACTTAATCGTGCCAATTCTTCCTCGGGCTTCCCCGGCTTCTTCTTCCATTCACATTCGCGCCATACATTCTTATTACACTCCTTTCTTCCTTCATTCGCTCTACATGTCATCTAAGCGTCCCTTTCTTAATCTTACTCATTACGCTTACGCCTTGCATTCTTTACGAATTTCAATATTTTTCATACCTTCAAACATGGTTTTACCACACATTCGTCTCAGTGATCTCATATCTACGGCATTCAGTTTACTTTCATCCTTCCTCTGCCAATTCCATGCCTCACTGTCATACACCAGGGTTGGTATCAGCACTCCATTGTGGACTGCTAGCATCGCTTCTTTGGACAACTTTTTGTTAGCGACAACCGCGTTCAGTCCTCCGTTAATGGAGTTTCCGGCATTTACCCTTCTTTCAATATCCTCTATCTATCAGCCTTTCCACGTCTCGTAAACATACTTCCTAAATACACAAACTCATCGACCTGCTCCAAGTATTCGTCATTCACAACTATATTGCACAGTGTTTTCGTACTCTCTCTTTCAAACACCATGACTTTAGACTTACTTACATTCATCATTAGTTCATTCTACATACATACTTCATTCATCCTAGATACGAGGGACTACAAATCTTCCATACTGTTAGCAATCAGAACTGCATCATCAGCATACAGCAGGCAACATTCTTTGAGATTACTCATTTTCGCACCCAAGCCCACCTCTTTCTCTTCTTGCATACAATTATCCATGTATAGATTGAATAACATCGGTAAAAAAAAAAAAAAAAGTGAAATGGTTTAAAAATCATTTTCATAAATCATCATTAAATATACATTAGTGACGCCACCGACTGCAAAGCTAAGCATATCAAGCTGTACTTGCATATATTGATTTTAATGGAATCCTTCCAGAAGAATATGGGTAGGTACAGACAGAGTGTCAAAAATTCCATGGCCCATTGAAAAGTTAAGTCAATACCAAAACGTGTAAAGTTTGTTTTTTTTTTAATGTTTACAAGCACCTCAAATAGTTTATTTACATACTTTTTTATTGACTCCTGGTAGAAGAATGTAACGAGTTTTAAAAATGTGAAAATATCATTGGTATCATTATTCAATCTATCAATTTAAATTCATCAACTGGTAAACATGCAATATTAATTCAGATGCAATTACTTTGGCATTCATGACACCTGACCAAATTTACCTTTACTCACAATGTCAGTTGTAGGTGCTCAGACTATTCATAAACACACGGCCATTTTCTCGTACAGAAAAAAAAACATTTATTATGCCCATTCGTTAAAAGTAAATACAGGTGTAAATTTACAATGCAAGAAATACTTCGTAGAATATTTTCAATGATTCATATTACAAGCGGTCCGTTTGGGATGTTGAATGAAATAACATCTTGTATCATGGTTACTTTTCTCACTTTGTTTGCAAACCGACGCGATGCATCGTGCTAGTGCATCCCGTATGGTATTTTTCTGTTTGACTTTGAAATCAAGGTTTTAAAGGTCGAAGTCTGTTGAATCCGATCCCTGTTATAACGTCCCATTAACGTACAAACTGTATATCACAAGTTGAAGTGGGTGAATCAGACTCCCAAGTTGTACAAGATCATCATCATAAACACACTGTAAATGCCTCGTCCCGATGTCTTTCTGATATTAATGACCCGCGAGTACCCGGTACAGATTCCAGAGCACTAGTAATGAATAATTTATCCTTGTGTTTGGATAAATATTCTCGAAATTGTTAGCGTTGGTAAGGGCGATCAATTAGCCTGATGTAAATATCAGCGACTATTAGTGCGTTAATTCATGGAGCTTGGGTAAACTACAGGGCGATTAGTCAGTCAGGGAGGCCGTGTAGGTATTATTGATGGGTTTATTCTGTTGGCTTCTGTGAAGATGAAGGTATTTATGATCGTTTCGGCCCACGAAACTGCGTCAGAGTTGCATGAAACATTAAACTAATTATATATTGTTGTAAGATTAATCTCGTATTGGGGATTAATTAATAATATTTTTTATTTTGTTATTAATATACTCTCATTAAGTGATGTTTAGTCGACTTTACCTGTTTTAAGGTTAAACGAAACTTAATACGCGATCAAAAATGACGCAAATTTTTAAATTTGAGAAAAAACACTTTTAGCAGGTAATTCTTTTAAATATTGAAACGAATTGTTTGTTGGGGGTGAGCACACGGAATATGAAATGAAATAATTGTTTTAACACCAAATACAGACTTATACTGAAACCACTTCACCTCACTTTACTTAAATATTTTTTTTTAGCAATCCCATCAATTTATTATAATTTTATTTCATATTTTGCAAATGAAATTCAGCACGGGAAATCCCAGTGAGAATATAATTATTTGTTATTTTGTTATAACGTATAATATATATTTAAAACTAACATACATTATTTTTATAAGTTTCTTGAAGGACTTGAAGTTAGCACTTACAATAACCATTGATTCTATTTCATATTTCGTATGTACACCCGCCAACAAACAATTCATTTCAATGTTTAAAAGCAATAAGTGTATTTTTTCAAAAATATTTGAATTAGCACCATCTGTGAGCACGTATCACGTTTCGTTTAACCTTGAAATACTCCCACAGTGAAGTTTAAATACATCTACACCTATTTTCTAAAATTTACGATCAATTTAGGATATCGATTTTTGTGGATTAAGTTCCCCTCAGCAGAAGAATAATTATAAAAAGTGTCAACAGGGTATACAAACGTCACTGAAATGTCAAATGTCATTATTAGTTTACCATCTATTTTAAGCGGATCAAATATAGAATGAAAAATATTTGTTTCCGTTTTCGAATGTCAAAAATGTTTTTTGTATGTTTTAAATAAAAAACATACAAAAAACTTATTTTACTATTTATAAGCTACATTTTATCGTGTTTTTTCACTCATCGAGAACCGTCAAATGTCAAATATACGAAACGAACAATGTGCTTTGCGGCATTATCAAAAGTCAAGCTTCCATTTTCAACATATAACACACGTTTGTTGGGTATAAAATGTTAGTTTATGCATTCGTTTTTAAAACAAATGACGTGTATTCATAATAAATACAATATTAACTCATCTATGTTAATTTTACATTATTTATTTTTTAATTTGATGTCACTTTATTGTCTTAGAAGTGGGCGGCTACTATTTTATCGTATATGAAAATGGGCGAACACTATTATATAGTGGGCCGGCACCTCCATAAACAATTTAAGGATAAAAAGGCTTGGAAACAGGCAAACAAAGCGAATACTTAACAAAACACTTGGCTGATCGGCGACTCAAATTGATCGTTCGAAAAGTTGGGAAGAACGGCCGTTAGTCTTTAAATTAAATACATTTTCACAAAAAAAAATAGAAGACACTCTCAACATAAATAATGTTTGAAAACTTAAAAGTAAACTGAGGTATGTATTATTGCAGGACCTTTTGGGGATTATTTTTTAAAATACCGTAATTATTGCTTTTGAGTAGGCAGTAATGGCACCATAAAAAAGCTACGGCAAAGAAGAAACCGAAACAATTCACGGAGGTTTGAATATTTATATAGGTCAGATATTAATGCTGACACAAGCGCAAATTTATACCAAAATTAATAGAATTTTCTCTCTTAAATTCAAGATAAGTATTAGATTTATCGCAGGCAATTTGCATTTTTTAAAGTATTTTAGTATCTGCCTAACAAAGTGTCCACTGAATCCAGTTTAAAAATATCACTCCCCCTATAAATAAATTATTCTACTTCCACTTTAAATTTTTAATATTAGATACCTAGCCAGGGCTGTTTTGTAAGATTCCAAATTTACGTATAGTAGTGATGCACAACCCGCGGCCCGCGTGCCGTATCCAGCCAGTGAGTCTTTTCATATGATCAACTTGACTAAATCAAAACAATCAGCATTAATTTAATGGTTTGTTTTTGGGCGCAGAAATTTTTTCCTCTGCGGCGCTTTTGAAATTGAAATTATGAATGGGTTCCTTTTTATAGCGACGTTTTATACGACGTTTGTTTTTTAAAACATGATCGGTACATAGTTGATATTTTCTTATTAAATAAATCGAGATTTCCGGGTGTTATGATGAGAATATTAATACGAAAGAGTACCGCTTGTCTGTCTTCAATATTTTGATTTAGTTGCCAAAAATTACAATTTCGTTAGTATTCTTAAAATTTTTAGATTGATTAAAATCGAAAGCTTTTATTATTTTGTCCTCGGAGATGGAATTTTTTTAGCCTTTTAGTGCGTTTTATGATTGCTTTTTTAAATGGTTAAACGAAATAATATTTGAAAACCCTGATTGTATTAAACATTTTTTTTACATGCTATTTAAATATTTAGAAATTTGAAATGCTATACTTTTGGTAGGTACCGGTTCCGGAAAGTTGGGACATGTGTGCGTGATATTCATATAATATTTTTAAAAATTAACACTAGCGACACCACCGACTACGACGGCCCGCGAACTAATGAAAAAATATAAATTGGCCCTCCTGCTAAAAAGGTTGTGCACCACTGACGTACACGATGCTTTATAATGTATTACTTATAAGCTGTACCATGAGTTATTAGGATATTATCCATAGTATATGGACTACACGATGAAGGACTTTATAAGCTTTTCATAGTTGTTACGTTCCATTGTCTAACAGTACACTGCAAGGTAATTCCTTCAGTATTGTCTGTTTGTTTTCATCCAGTTAAAACTTTTTCAACCATTGCATCGCGTATTATACTCGTAAATGTAACGTGTGCAGTGTATAAATACTGTATAATAGATGCTTTTCTCTATATTTTGTTCTTAAATTTAATAAAAAATTGAGATGTTACCAATGAAACGCTCAAATTTTGTTTCCTCACGATAATTATAATTTCCTTTGCAACATTTTCCTCGTTATTCTAGAACAATATTACATATAATTTTCATGTAAGTATCTAAGCACATTTCCGTTCTCAAAAATGAGTGACTTCCGCTATGTTCCATTTTAACGGGCGTTACCAGCCGCTAACGGCCTCCGTGACAGCCTAACGGCCCGTTACTCCGTCCTCGCTATGTTGTCTGATAGCGTCACAAGTAACATAGCGCTGTGACCAGGCGTTTTACTGTACAACCTACCACCGATAGATCACTCGCATTTCCGTGAGATTCTGTATTAATAACGTTATGTTAGGCTTGTTGTGGTAGATGTGAATGTATCAATTCATAGAAATTTGAGTTTTTACTATAAAATATCAAACAATCGATTATAATATTATAAGTAATTCAAAACCACAAAGAGATAATGGAACACCACCTAAAATTGTTTCAGCCCACGCTCCTCGGGTGTGCCTGACTAAAAAAAAAACAGTTTTTTAATCTCTTTTTAAATTTATTTATTTTCCATTTATAAAAAAAAAAAGTTATTATTATTATAAATAATACAAACTTTCAAAGAAGGATTTATTGCGTAGTGGCAATTTCTACCAACCAACCTTTAGTGGGAACATTAACATGGTACAATAATAATTATTGCAGCGTTCTCTACATAGTGTGACTTTTCGCATGTGATGTGTGTAAAACAGTTAATTTGGCCAAAGTTGAATTTTCCCGGGCTACGATGTCACAGAAATTCAAACCCTGCAATCCACTTAAGATATATAAAAAAAAAATCGCAATATTAAAATCCGGCTATCTTGTTAACATTCTATAATTAAATTTAAATATGTATAATAATACATGAGTATTTTTAAATAATGTCTCGGGTAGGAAAGGGATAAGGGAGGGGAAGGGAAGGAAATAAAGAGGCTGGGTATTAACCGTTCTTTTTTGAAAATTATCTTAATTACTCAATTTTTTAAAAATCCTTGAAAATGTGCTTTGAGGGAGCATTCCGTACGTCAGAGGGCAGATCGTTCCTCTTGACTTGTCCCGAATCTAATGGTTAATTCTCTTGATCTCGGAAGTCCTCGACTTTTTCTGTCACCCAGTTGTGCGTTATATTATACTCTCTTGACATTCTTTTCTCCGTACATTCACTCCGCATGTCCAAACAATCTAACCATCCATTTTATATCGTATTCACTTGGTACACTTTCGCCAGCCTTATGCGTTGATTTCAGATTGTTTAATTGGTAATTTGATGCAACGCAGTTGTATTATAACATACGAGTATACGCCTATGGGATCGGATAAGTCAGTCCTACACGTGAAGTTCGCGGGAACGGGTACATTTTTCACTCGTCAGGTATACTTGACTTGGGTAAGAATGCTATTGGCCCAACTATGTTACTATTCTCGAACATATAATAATTCAGCGAACAATTATAAAGAAAACGGTCCCATGCGTGTATCGAAAAAGAAAATAATAAAATACTTCTTTTCCCACAACTAGGTGTCAAAAACCCGTGAAATTTGGTCACCCCGTTTAATGCACCACATCCCTCTAAATACAATCTAACGTCTTCTATCGGAAGTCTGAGCACTGAGGTCTGTTCCCTGTCTTGGGAGGTCCTAAAGCCGTCTGCTTTCCTCATTCCGGTCTTTCAACTTTCTTTCAGTCGTCCACTTTATGGGGTGTTTTATTGCCGCTATCAAATTATCGGGCTTCTGAATCAATTTACATCCAAATAAATGAAGTATCTAGGTACATCGATGTGAGGCGGCTCTGATGAACGATTGTGAAAGAAGTTGATTGTTTTATAATGAGTAACTTACCAGTGGTTGATTGGCCATAAAACTGTCAACAGTGAAGGAATTCATGCATGTGTGTGAGATGTTGTGGATTTTTATAATTGATATTTATACACAAATTCATGAAAGATAGACTGAGCTCATCTCATAGGTTGAAGGATCATAATCAAACAAGCCATTGAAATTATACATTTATGTTATTATTCAATGTTTATAATTTGTTTTATATATTAAACAATATCATACTATCAAGTGTAAAGTAACTTATCAAAGTAAAACTGCTTTACACAATACGCACACGATTACATATTTACACGTACATATATTGTTATGTACAACGAATAATAAAAAATGATAATGCATTTCGACTAACAAAATGTTTTTATTATTAAATTAATTTTGTGTAAAGGATAGTAACTACCCGCTACTTAATAGATCAGTATAGATGCACTTTGGAAATTTATTATCATCATCAGTCATTATCCATCCACTGTTCGATGAAGGTCTTCCCAAACTGATACCACTATTCTCGGTTCTGTGCTTAGTGCTACCACTGAAAGACGAAGTTTTTAATAGAAACAATATTACAATATTTCAATAGTAAATATCAATAAGCGGCATGAAAAAGAAAAACATGAATTTGGTGGAAATTGCCTACATTTATTAAAAAAAATATATTTACACTTGAGAAAATAAAAGGTTTTTTCTAAATATTTTTTGCGAACAAGAAAAATACAAATATATTTCTAAGAAAAAGTCAATACTATTTTTTTTCAACATTTTCCTACCTTATATAATTTTCTACATATAAACCGACATAATATCTGCGAAACAAAACTTGCTTTATTTAATGACACATGTATTGATATCCATCGACATAATAACTCTATGGGGACATTTGTTATAATTTGGGTCATAAAGTTATAAACAAATATATTTATAATATTTTTTGTACAGTACTGAATGTGTTTTAAGTATTTTCATAGTGCTTTCATTCAATCGAAGTATTGAATTCCGTAAGTCTAAACTTAAACTACGACTACTATGAGGTTATCTTTATATGTAAAGGAAGTAAAATTATTACTGAATGATGTAGATATTGAAACATTACTTCTATAAAATCTTTGTTATTTCTTTCTAACTATATCTTCAACATTTACTAATTATAAACAAAAAAATCTGCTTGTTCATACTATAATTTTAAAATTTAAATTAAATATTGTACTTTATTGCTGTTGCAATATTAAAAAAAATTAACACTTTTATTTACTTAAATTACTCATATTACCCATAGTGCCTGTGTGAGTTCCCATTTCTTACTTCTATAATTTAAAAAATCATGCATGTAAAAAAATTTTGTATTTATTTTATCTTCTTTTTTAGGTTAAAAACTGTGGAAAAAAATAAATAATACATATTATTAGAAAACCTGTTTGAAAATGTAACACAATACATTAAGGAACACGAAACATTTCCACGTAACTTGTTCTAACAACGTATTACTTTTAGCCTTCGTCGGAGAACTACGACGAAATCAAAATGTAATTGTTATTTGCTTGTATTATTTATCGTTATTCGTATAATGTTAAGCTTTAATTTAATCAGCAATTAAAGAAATAACGACTGTTCTAAATTAAACATGCGAACTCAAATAAGTCCAATATTTTTTTGACTAATGTTGTTCATATGCGAAATCGAAATCTTATATTTATCTATTTTGATAACACCATTTGACAATCCTATAGAACTATCGTTAATTGGTATATTACGGACCAATTACCGATTTTCTTTATTTATATATTTGTTATCCATTTTGTTATCATTAGTTTCCTTATCAAATTCACGCAAAAATGCATTTTGATAAGAAATTTATCGCCTTTTAAAATTTCTTCTTGTTTTTCTTAGGGTAGGGGCACAGATTTTCGGCATATGGACTGCATGCCATTCTGAAGTATTCACAGAGATGCTAGAATTATTCTGTATCATTATTATCGCATTGAATCCTTTGAACTCTGGATTTATCATCAGATTCAAAATTAATAAGATATATTTTGTGTAAATTACCGTTAAAAAATATTTATTTTTACTTTTATTAATAACTCCACAAAGTAAATTTTACATTTATTGAAGAAATAATTAAAAAAATCTCTGGTCATAGTTTTATTTACTATGTACTTTTGCTATTTTTTATTTATTAAATTCGCTACCGGTTTCTTAAAAAAAAAAAAACTAGTTTTTAGAACGCTAGTGAATGGCACGGTTGTGTCGAAACCAATAGCGAATTTAATAAATAAAAAATAGCAAAAGTACGTAGTAAATAAAACTTCCAAACAAAATGCTTATTTTATTAATTGATAAACTAAAGTTTTTAAGACAAGATTTTTGTGCATAGCGCAAAGCGTAACAATTATTTTTATAAACAATAATTATTAGCCTGAAACACTCATCCAAATTAAAAAAACCTTCCGAGAAAAGATAAATGTCGCCGACAGGACTCGAACCTGCACCCTTCTGTTTGCCGGTCAGATGCTCTACCGTTGAGCTACGTCGGCTTATCGCAAACCCGCCAAGTTAATCAATATGTACTTTAGTTTATCAATTAATAAATATTTGACAAGTCAAAACATTTTTCACCAATAAAATGAAGACATAATTTGTCTCGACGCCACCTAGTGAGGGATTTAGCCGTTACAAGCCTTCCTCATACCAATAAAGTTGGTTGTTTACAGGTGAAATATAATAAAAAACCGTAATTATTGAATGAAACACTAGTATATATTGATTAACTTGGCAGGTTTGCGATAAGCCGACGTAGCTCAATGGTAGAGCATCTGACCGGATATTAGAAGGGTGTGGGTTCGAGTCCTGCTGGCGACATTTATCTTTGCTCGGAAGGTTTTTTCAATTTGGATGAGTGTTTCAGGCTAATAATTATTGTTTATAAAAATAATTGTTAAAATGCTTATTATT
Organism: Halesus radiatus; assembly: GCA_022606495.2. Classification (NCBI taxonomy): domain Eukaryota; kingdom Metazoa; phylum Arthropoda; class Insecta; order Trichoptera; family Limnephilidae; genus Halesus; species Halesus radiatus. Next base: position 185,420 of record JAHDVE020003580.1, read on the forward strand.
TGTCTACTGATATTATTTTTACTATCTTGTTTATTCTAATGAGGGGAGTTTCGCTTCTGAAACATGTAGATATTTATATATTAAAAACATTGGTTTGAACAAAGTAATTCTCACAATTTCTTCAAAAGATTGGTATTCACTTTGTGGCGTCATTATTAATAAATGAATTAAAAATTACTTTCTATTCTCCACTTTATTAATATATACATATCAAAATGTTTCGAAAGCGATGCTTTCCTCATCAAGAATATATACTGTATTAATAAAGCGGTGAATGCAAAGTAATTTTTAATTAACTTATTTATAAAGTAATTTTTAATTAATTTATTTATAAAGTAATTTTTAATTAATTTATTTATGAAGTAATTTTTAATTAATTTATTTATAAAGTAATTCTTATTAATTGAGATAAATAATATACTAGTGGTCCAAAGCGTCAGGTTCCCACCCAGGCTTTGCGGGTTCAATTCTAGACGCAAACTACGTTTTCCGTTCTTTTGAAGGGAGTAGGGAGAATTAAAACATTTTCGGGTTATTAGTAATCCAGGAATGTTAATCTTTTCCGGTTATTATGTGTCCAGGTGACCAAGGTGTTGCCGGACCTCCGATATGGAAAATGAAGACTTAAAAATATTTAATATAACTATAAATAAACAACATTGTTGTGATCATTCAAAAATAGTTATTTGAATACATTATGTCCTTTTTACTAAAGATTATTGGTAGCTAAATACAAGTGGCCTGCAGTCCATAAAGACTGAGAAGCTGTGCTTACCCTAAGAATAATGAACAAATAAATTATTTAAAAAAAAATACGATGAATTTCGTAAGGAACTTGACGCCCATTTATTCAGTTGATCATGACAATCAAGCGGAATATGATAATAACATAGTTACTTCAAATATTCAATGAAAAACTATAGACTGTTATGATAGAGGAGTGAACACCACTGCTGAATAATATATCTAGGCACACAGTATTATTTACCTAATTGTGCCAGTTTCTGATAAAGGACCTCGTAAATATTCATATTTTACGAAATTTAAAAATAATATTAATAATATTTTTTTTATTCCGGTATGTGAGGAGGTTAGTGCAGTCCCACACATATCATACAAAGTATACATACAATATTTAATTTATTTTTTATAACTCATTGAAGTTTGTAAACCTCATTGTAATATTTAATCACTGAAGAAGATTATATTAACATATCCCAACTGAACCACGAAACCGAAAAAACAACGGAAAATAAACATATTTCAGTCGCATCTGGAATTAAATATTACAATGAGGTTTACAAACTTCAATTAGTTATAAAAAATAAATTGAATATTTATTTCCAGACTTGTAAAATAAGTCAATAGATGTCTCATATAAATAAAAATCGGGTATGTATATCCGAGACTCTATCCCGATTGCAATTGAGTTCGGGATGAAACTTTGCAATCATCATAAGGATAGCAGCCAATAATATGGGATTTATAAAAATGGAGGATAATATTAACAAGTCTTGAACTAGAAGTATGATATCGGTGTAAATGGCGTAAATTGAACTGGTCTCATTAGCTAAGTTGGTTAAGCGGTTACCCCGGATAGGTAGAGGTCCTGGGTTCGAGTCTCACATGCGACTGAAATCTTTTTATTTTCCGTTGTTTTTTCGGTTTCTTGGTTCATTTGGGATGTGTTAATATTATCTTCTTCAATGATTAAATATACATTCAATAGTTATAAAAATTTACAAGATATGTAGAAAAGTTTATAAAAATAAAATAATAATACGATTGCAGGTGAATTATATACGATACGCAAAACATAAATAAGAAAATGAAGCCTTTAACGTGCTGCAGCATTTATATTGTGAGGGGCCAATATACTCGTATGTCTCCAGAGTGTGTCGATGCTGGAGGCTGGACTGAAGCGGGCCTCCATGATGAGGGTATTCCCGGAGTTGTTTATTCTTTCCCTCATTCCAGTTACCATGGATCTTATAAGGGCTGCAAAACCGGAAACTCGACCCCTATGTGAATATACTGGAAGCGCTGCAGTATCTGCGGAGGCCAGACATTATGCGGAAGGCGTTATTGTACACGAAATCTTTCCATACGGCTCTTTTTTATAGTGTACCCAGAGTTCGCACGAATACAATGTTGCGCAGAAGGCAAGGAAGAGAGTTCTTTTCACAGCGGTGATCACAAAGATGAGTAAAATTATCATCAAATTACTTGTGCTTCTCGAAGTGTAGTCCCGTAAAAATTACAAATAAACAAAGTACTAAATTATTCTCATTCGTGCCGGGGTGCAACAAACCCTTGCACCCGATGGATGGGGCGGGGGTGGGGGGTGGGTAGTGGGTGACGTAGCGGGGAGGAGGGTGGAACGGGGCGGCATTAGTTGCGGCATTTGGCCACTGAACTTTCCCGGCCGACATGGAAATGTTAACCGCATCGCCAACACAATATGAACTATGGGTGGATCGGTTTAGGTTGTACTGTGCATGCATTTCAGAGCACAAATGGTGCCACGCTAGCAATATTATTTGTTACATCGTGCAGTCGGAATAAATTACAGAATTTAATTAAAATTTCGATCTGAGTCTGTTCTGACTTTCAGGAGATTTTCAGATATGGTTGCGCCCTTTCAAACATATACCGAAAGTTAAAAAAAAAACACTCCATAAAGGTCGATTACATATACGGGTATGCCCGCATATGTAATCGACCTTTGGCACACACTATGGTGTGTGCCACGGGTTGACAATCTCGGCTATAATATTTTCCCTGTGCCGTCGCATGTCTGCGCAAGTCTGTAGACGTCTTCGCGGTCAGTGTGAATACGTCACCGACAATGAACAGACGTTGCCAGCAAGATGGACAACGAAAAATTAATTGAGTTTGTCAGGGAACATAAGTTAATCTATGATTTGGGTGACTGTAAATATAGTGATAACAAACTAAAAGATAAAGTTTGGCGTGAAATTGGTAGAAAACTTCAAGTAAATGGTAAGAATACATTTTATTTACACAACAAACCTTCAGTATTTTTGCATTACACACTAATTTTATGGATAACTTCAAGTACATGGTAAGAATATATTTTATTTACATAACAAACCTTCAGTATTTTCGCATTACACACTAATTTTATGGAGAACTTCAAGTACATGATAAGAATATATTTTATTTGCACAACAAACCTTCAGTATTTTTGCATTACACAATAATTTTATGGAAAACTTCAAGTACATGGTAAGAATATATTTTATTTAGACCACAAACCTTCAGTATTTTTGCATTACACACTAATTTTATGGAAAACTTCAAGTACATGGTAAGAATATAGTTTATTTACACAATAAACCGTCAGTATTTTTGCATTACACACTAATTTTATGGAAAACTTCAAGTACATGGTAAGAATATAGTTTATTTACAGAAACAAACCTTGAGTATGTTTGCATTACAGACTAATTTTATGGAGTAATATTGAAGAAAAATAAAATAGCATTTGTTGAAATAGAAACTGTATTAGGCGATTATAATTTATCCAAGCATTTTATTTGCTCCAGCAGGTAAATCGAAAATGAAGAAAATTTGTCCCCGACATCGAAAGGGATAATTTGCCTATTGATTGCCGCCTTGTCTTTGAAGGCCCCTCAAATTACGAACGTTTGCAATTTCTCCTGCTTGAAAATGATTATATTTTATGAAATCGTAAAGAAAGTGGTAATAACTACTTTGTTTGAATTTTTGAATTTGAGCTAGATTCTCTTATTGTAAAAACGAAGCTTTTGCGCTAATTGTCCAAAGGCGTGTTTTACTATTTTTATCACACGTGACACTCTGACTTTTTTTATAAGGAACATGTACTTGCGACTGAGGATAAGGTTGTATAAGATAAGTTTTTAAAGGAAATACATCTCCCCCTAGAATATAACGTGGCATCTGCATTTCAGTATCTGGAAGATTTTTTTCTTATGTTACGTTGAATTTGTTCTCAGCTAAAGCTTATTCAATGTTTAAGTTATAGAAAATTCCTCTATCGCTGTTCTTTTAATATGCTCCAACATCTACACATACGAATCTGTAATTGGCATCGACTATTACCATCAGAACAATAGAAAATGTTTTTTTGTAGTTAGAGTAGAGCGATCCACTGTTCATTGGAGCCGTTGTCGTTATAGTAACAACGTAACATGTTTTCCATCTATAGCGCCAATGCAGTTGGGGATGTTTCACACATTCCAATTCTTCTGCTATTTTTAACCAATTTTATTTGGTAGGTGTGGGCATGCATTCTTCTGTTATTTTGTTGTGTATTTTCTATAAAAAATAATATGCACAATGCTTATACCAAGTTCATAACTATACGCTATGCTTAGATGATAGAAGTCCGCAGTTTCCAAAAATCTGTAATAAATAAATAAAATAAAAGTAAATTGTTTCAGAAAAAGATTGCAAGAAATCATGGGCTTTATTGCGCGATGCTTTCCGACGTGCAGTGAAAAAGTCAAAAGTATCAAAAAGTGAACAAGCTGGCGTCCCTACAAAGAAGTGGAAGTATGAGGATGAGATGTCTTTTCTTTTACCACATTTCAAAGAGAGAACGACTTTATGTTTGGTGGGAAGTGAAAATGAAAATAAATATATTGACGAAGACAGCATTCCTGCTGAAAATCCACCAAGTGAAGAAGCACAGCAGACTTCCCCAGAAATCATCCTAGCTGGATTAGCCACACCGCCAGAAAATATTCACAGTTCATCTGCACAGACCATTACACCCTCAGGAACACCGTCAACCACTCTTATGAAATTTTTATCGAAAAATGAAGCAAAATCCAAGAATGACATTCAACAATTTTTTGACAGTATTTCTACAACAGTTCAGTCATTTCCTTCGAAAGATCGAGCAATAGCCAAAGTTAAAGTTTTTCGAATAATTTCTGAAATGGAATTGGAGATTATAAATAGAAATACTTATTCTATTGATGCAGAATCCACGACATAATATTTATGAATAAAAATATGAGTTTTATGAATTCGAAAAGCAGACGCCAGTATCTGATCAACAAACAATTAACACGGCCGTTCTTCCCAACCCTACTGAGCAATTGTTGAGCCAAAATTTTGCCTCAGCACTATTCAAATGCACAAATACGCTTTTCCCAATGAAATTCTCGATCAAATTAATGATCTTTTTAGGATATTGATTTTTATGGATTAAGTTCCGCTCAAAAGAGGACTAATTATAAAAAGTGTCAACAGAGTGAAAAAATGTCATAGAAATGTCAAACGTCATTATTGGTTTGCGATCTATTTGTCGCGATCCAAATATTGAATGATAAAGATTTATTTCCATTTTCGAATGTCAAAAACATGTTTTTTGTATGTTTTAAATAAAACTTAAAATAATCTAACTTGTTTTATGTATAAGCTACGTTTTGTCTTGTTTTTTTTGAGGAGAAACGTCAAATGTACGAAACGAATAATCAACTTTTCATGGCATTAGCAAAAGTCAATCTAAAACTTTATTTTTAATCAAATTTTCCGTTCACACATCATTACATTACAATTGAACTATAAAATCATTCTTCAATATGTAATTGCAAAATTACTGTGTGGCACCGTTTTAATTAAATAATAAGAAACTAGGTCATTTTAACAACTATCTTAATAATAAATATCAACATGTTTCAAAATTAATGCTTTCTTCGTCAAGATTCAATGTCTACATTTGATAATATATAGATAATACTTTTGACAATAACCAAAACTTGGTTTTGAAAGCAGTCTGCGTGGTGTTACCTATAGGTTTGATTTTGACATGTTTCATTTCAGGAACATCATATTTTATATCAAAGGTAATAGAAACAAAAGTGAGATGGGCCATGGACCATTATCACCAACATCGTACACCCAAACTACCGCAAATCGCATCTTCACACAGCGGTTCCCTGCCTTTTTTTCTACTTACACACCAAACGCGTAACTTTAATTGACTCCGCCGCAAGTCGCTTCACCGCTATAAATAGTCCGTGCAGTTTGGTCGCAGTTCGGCGGCAATCAGCATATTTCTATTATCTATGTATTCATCATGTTTGTTGTATTTTATCCTCGTGATAAATGCTAACTTGGTTGGTTAGCCAGGAAGCTATTCTCCGTTCTTAACGAAGGTGATATTCGATCTCCCGGTGACCTTGGGAGCTTCCAACAATTAAGCTACCTAACTGCTTTACCGACAGATTGCCGCTACCGGTCACTAATGCCATTTATGTAGATTGGCCAAAACTAGGAAAACCACAATATTTTATACCAAACATCTCATTCAATAATAAACAAGACTTTAACCGGATAATTGAGATTATGATATATGTTTGTACCTACTTCATATTTGTTACATTTATATATTCGCTACCCCGAGCGCGAAAGCTCTGAACTTGGATTTCGGTGATTTTTACTTCATCCGAAATGTTTTAAAAGCATTTTTCCGGCGCCACAAAACCGAGGCGAGGAAAACTGTTTCCTAAAATGTTGCGGCGGTTTTAATGTAGCGAAAGGGTTGGAGGTTCTGCCGACTGCAGACCGGAACCACCGTGCTTATTTTACTTCGTTAATTTCAAAGAAACCCCAACAACCTTTTAACTCCAGAATGCCGAGTTCGCAAACGATATAATTAAATAACACCCTTAATAATTGCGTCTGACACAGTGCCTACTTGCGACAACCCAACTATTGCGCAATTAAAAATACTAAAAAAACACGCCATGTCGTGTGTTACGAACCAATTGCAGCTACACACCTACTTACAACAAATTACTCTAATAAGCTCGGGTATTTTGTTGGCCAACTACTAATTATTTTAGTATTATTAACTCTTCAACACCCAGAGATATGAGTTTTTTTGACCTACGTGCAGGTACTTTGCAGTCGTAAATAATGTAATATTACTTGACATGCACTATTTGACCCAAATGTTTTAAGAACTTTTTATGTTATTGTGTTGTACGTACCCACCAACAGGGGCGGTTTTCTCTTGAGTGCATTTGTGCAGTGAAATCTTATAAAAAAGAAAATATAATATGACAAACTTGGATTATAATGTTACCACACCTGAATCAGCGCGCTATTCAAATTTCGTGCTAAAAAATCTACCAAATTTGTACGGGGTAGTATTTTGCAAGAATCGTTTTTTTTTCTGCGATTATCGTATATAAATCGTTATTAAAATAATGAATTAAAAATCATTTTTTCGCGTAAGTATTTAAAACTATTTTTTTTTGTAACTTACGATATTATATTCGTTAGCCACAGACGCTGTAATGAATCGTCAAATCGTATCTTGTTGCTAGATTATTAATCTCTGGTGCAGTGTTATGATGAATTCCTTTAGATCCAGGGAGAAATATATAATAATTATGGAAACACCAACATAGGGTTTATAGATGAGATAATATTTGTCTCCCTTTTTAATCTCCAATTGAACTCCCAATTGGAGATTAAAAAGTGAACCGCCACTGCCCACAAAATATCGACGAAAATCACGAACATTGTACTTTCATCCTTTCGACCACACAGAGGGGTCCCCACTGGCCGAAGGCACTGGGATTATGGCATCACCAATTGGGGTATGTCGTGAGTCTAAAGGGAGTGGGGAGGGGAAGTCAATGGGAAGAGGAGGGTTGGGAAGTACCTGGCAATTCAGATCTGATCACCAAACGAGGCTAATGCCATTTCAAACAACGCTTCGGTTCTGAATGGTCTTTCATGGGGTACTGAGAGTACGTACTCCATCATATAATCAAATTAGCTCTACTATTAATGGATCAGTATTTCGTGCTTTTAACTATAATTTTAAGTTGTTTTCTGGCTTAGTGATTATGGTAATTACCCTAGTAAAAGTAAGATTATTAGTAGAAAACTACAAAAACTTGGTGAAAATTACAACCCTTCCCTTACGCTGCTAGAAAACCCCTCGAGCTCCGATGCCGTACACTCAGTATATAGGGTACTCATTTAATCATATATATTTTTTGTGCTGGATAAAAATAAAGAGTTAAAATTTATTAGTTGAGTACCTAAATCATTTAAATAGTTCATATGTACCTACATATGCACATGTTAATAAGAGTAGAAAATGAAGAAAAACCATCATGCAGAATACTCAAAACACTTCCATTAAAAACATTCCACAAAACACTTCGTATTACTTCAAATCCATTAAGAAAATCTAAAATTAGAGTCATTGAGCTCCAGGCCGAGAACCACAGGACAAATAATAATCCCTAAACTTAGTACAAAAACAGCTCAACTCCATTACACATATTCTTCCATAAAATGTTTTAACGAACTTCCCAAAGATATACAAGATGAAAAAACTTAAAATACATTTTACAAGAAACTAATTTTAGGTGCATATTATAAGTTCACTTGGAAAAAATGTGTATATGTTTATATACATACATTATATAGATATATTTTATTTCTAAAAATTCCCTTTTATTTTATTTTTTAAATTAGTGTATAGACACCAGAACATCAAGTTCATGGTAGTACTGTTGAAATTATTAAATGTGTAACAATAAATATTAGTACTCCCTGCCTTAACACAAGAATTTCTCAATTAAGAAGGTATTAAATTTAAAAAAGGAAACTAAAAGGATTATTTAAATAAATAAAAAAATAGTACTTAAATACTCTTTTTTTATTACCATGTAAACAATGTTCTTAATTATGTCTAATAAATATCTGAAAAAAAAGCAGGCAGACCGCCGTTATTACTGAACCGCGCATCGCCGCACGGTGAGTGAAACTCCGTCCCTCTCCAGCTCACTACCGCACCACTCGGCAAGTTATCAACGCACCCAGGCATACGTATATATATATTTTTTAAAACCAGGTTTTTCGACAGAACGTTTTTTTCTGTATTCGATAAATACTTATTATAATTATTTTATCCATAAATGTATTGCTAAGGAACATCTAAAATATGAACTCTGTGCTTAGTATATTTACAGAGAAATTGACATAATTAGAGACATGCCAAATCAGTTGACAGTACCGGTAAGAAAGGGTTAAAGAGTTGTTAAAAACAAACTTAAAACGTGTCAGTAGATTGTTACAATATTAAGTGCGTATCAATTTCTTACTCATTTTGAAACTTTTGCAATGGCTTTACTGTTCACACAGAAATGCTTGAAGAGGTCATTGACACGCTTGGCACAGGCTGTGTCTGCTGAAGATATGTACTTCCGGTTTGGAGCTAAACACCGGAAATGTCGCTGAAAGATCCGGAGGCCTGCGGCGCATTTCACGTCTGTTGGTTGCAGCCATATCCGCATCCCTAATTCGACAGTGCTCATTCATGGACCCGATAATTAACAACAGCTAAATAAATTACAATGGATTTCTGCTTTGCGGGTTTGTTGAATTTACGGACTAAGCTGAATATTTTATCGTAATTTTCATTGTCTAATTTATATATGAATGGGGTATTTTCACAAATGAAATGTTAAAAATGTGTATAAATTTTAAAGAATATTTTTTCTGATTCTGATCGTCTCACTAAAACTCTAAAATTAGAGATTTTTTTATAAATTCTTATTGATTTAATAAACGCTTAAGCGTTCCGAATTTGTCCATGACGTAGGTACCGCTACTGGTTACAAACACAAATATAATCGGGACCTGGGACTGCCTATAAGCGTTGACCGGTGTGACGTCACAGACGTCTTTTGCACGAAAATGTCGTTTTGGCGTCAAATAAAAATATGTACGCATACTTTAAATCGTTGTCGAAAAAATTCGCCATAAAACGATTATTTTCGTATTTTTTTATTAATTATTCAAAGATTAAAAAGAAAAAACGAAAAACAGTCTATTACACGTGATAATAGGTACCTAGTATGTTATTCGGTTTGCAATCCTTTTTTGAAGGTTTGTAAGAATGATTCATGATGCCTTTAAAAACATAAGATTTCAACGATTACAAGCATATCTGATTTTTTTTTTGTATTTAAAATTGAGTAGCCTGGATGTCTAAACCAGTGGTTCCCTAAATTGGCGATATGACTCTCTGCGGATGCGTTGGAGAGTTTCATGGGGCGGTGGTTGGCTTAGGGGTGACAGGGGGGCATTAAAGGTTTGTAGGCGGGAGGAGAGGTTAAAAATTTGGTCAGCCAAAATGTTTTTAAATATTTTCCCACTTGATAACCCACAGTAAATGTATCCATTGTTGAAGAATCATACATAATCTCCCTTCATAAAATACTTTCAAAATGCACCCACTAAAAAGGAAACGCACTACCCAAATACATTCTACAAAGGTATATACTAAATGATGTACAGCCTCCGTGGTAAAATGGTTATACCGACATGCTTTAACTAGCAGTGGCGTGCATTCCATAAATGATGAAAAGCTGTGCCTACCCCAAGAAAAATGAACCATTAAAAATACAACAAGTTTCACAAAGGTAAGGAAATTGTACGCACATTAATTCAGTTGGCCACAACAATCAGCACAAATGATAATAAAATGAAGATTTCCAATATTTAACGCACAATACATACCCCAACTACACACATCCTATCTTGCACGAAACTGTCAACCAGTAGTGACTCCTTAGCTGATTTGGAGTAAATATAATTTATTAATTGATAAACTAAAGTTTTTAAGACAATATTTTTGTGCATAGTGCAAAGGGTAACAATTATTTTTATAAACAATAATTATTAGCCTGAAACACTCATCCAAATTGAAAAAACCTTCCGAGAAAAGATAAATGTCGCCGACAGGACTCGATCCTGCACCCTTCTGATATCCGGTCAGATGCTCTACCGTTGAGCTACGTCGGCTTATCGCAAACCCACCAAGTTAATCAATATATACTAGTGGTTCATTCAATAATTATTGTTTTTTATTATATTTCACCTGTAAACAACCAACTTTATTAGTATGAGGAAGGCTTGTAACGGCTAAATCCCTCAATAGATGGCGTCGAGACAAATTATGTCTACATTTTTATTGGTGAAAAATGTTTTGACTCGTCAAATATTTATTAATTGATAAACTAAAGTTTTTAAGACAAGATTTTTGTGCATGGCGCAAAGGGTAACAATTATTTTTATAAACAATAATTATTAGCCTGAAACACTCATCCAAATTGAAAAAACCTTCCGAAAAAGATAAATGTCGCCGACAGGACTCGAACCTGCACCCTTCTGATTGCCGGTCAGATGCTCTACCGTTGAGCTACGTCGGCTTATCGCAAACCCGCCAAGTTAATCAATATATACTAGTGTTTCATTCAATAATTACTGTTTTTTATTATATTTCACCTGTAAACCACCAACTTTATTAGTATGAGGAAGGCTTGTAACGGCTAAATCCCTCAAGAATCCCTAAAGAAGGGTGCAGGTTCGAGTCCTGTCGGCGACATTTATCTTTTCTCGGAAGGTTTTTTCAATTTAGTCCTGTCGGCGACATTTATCTTTTCTCGCAAGGTTTTTTCAATTTGGATGAGTGTTTCAGGCTAATAATTATTGTTTATAAAAATAATTGTAATAAAATTTCTTCAAACGATTGGTATTCACTTTGTGGCGTCATTATTAATAAATGATGTTTATTTTTGGAAAAGATATGTAGATGACGTTTTTTGTATATGGATTGGTACTGAAAGATAACTTAATATTTTCCTTAATTTCCTAAATAAAATTCATAAAAAAAAACAAATTCACCATAGAAATAGGACAAAATTTTATCATTAATTTCTAAGACTTAAATATTTCTATTGTTAATAATAACTTTTAATTTAATATATATTGTAAAGGTACTTATATATACATCGTTATTCATAATACTTCTAATCATCCTTTTGCTCTAAAAATTTCAGCTTTTCATTCCGTGCTTAGTAGATTACTTAATGTACCTCTATCAAAAAATAATTTTAACAAA